>JAJIBD010012625.1:0-22019 GCA_021461705.1 Cryptotis parvus | reverse complement strand
GGCTCTGGCGGCCTGGGTTCAATCCCCAGCATCCCATATGGTCCCCGAGCACTGCCAGGAGTAATTCCTGAGTGCAGAGCCAGGAGTAGCCCCTGAGCGTCGCCAGGTATGACAAAAAAAAAAAAAAAATGGGGCCAGAGCGATAGCCCAGTGGGTAGGGTGTTTGCCTTGCATGCGGCTGGCCTGTGCCGCCCGGGTTCGATCCCGGCATCCCATATGGTCCCCGAGCTCCGCCAGGAGTGATTCCTGAGTGCAGAGCCAGGAGTAACCCCTGAGCATCGCAGGGTGTGACCCAAAAAAAAGCAAAAATAAAATAATTCAAAATTAACCCACATAAAGAATCCGAGGTTGGGTGGAGCAATGGTACAGGGCGGCCGTGGGGGGTTTGCCTTGCATGAGGTCGACCCCAGATTTGAGCCTAGCATCCTTCATGGTCCCCTGATCACTGCCAGGAGTAATTCCTGAGCATTGCCAGCTGTGACCCCAAAAGAAGAAAAAAATAATAATTCGAGGTGTTGGGGTCAGGGAGATGGCACAGCAGGTAGACCTTGCACACGGCTACCTGGGTTTGATCCCTGACAACTCCAGAGGGTCCCATGAGCCCGCTAGGAGTGATCCCTGAGCACAGGGCCAGGAGTAAGCCCTAAGCTGTGGCACCAAAAATGAAAACAAAGACTCCAGGGTGTTTCCAGGAGCACTTTACGTGTTTGTGTCTCATCCCCTGGGTTAAAGGGGGACGCCAATGGCCGTCTATGGCCATATCACCCTGAACGTGCCTGATCTCGGTCTGACCAAAGGGGTCACAAGTGGAAAAATGTTGAAACCCTGTTCTAAGCCCCTGCACCATGCCATTGGCCTAGGAAATGCTACTCTCACATGTTGATGTTTGTAATGTCTGTTTTTTAAATTTTATTATACCACCTTGAGATATATAGTTACAAAAGATATTCATGATTGGGTTTCAGTCAGACAGTGTTCCAGCACCTATCCCTTCACCAGGGCCCATTTCCCACCACCAATGACCCCAGATTCCCTCCCCGAGCCTGTTCTTTCTCTCTCTCTCTCTCTCTCTCTCTCTCTCTCTCTCTCTCTCTCTCTCTCTCTCTCCCCCTCCCTTCTCATATATTGTGGTTTGCCTTACATACATTTAGTGATTATCCTGTAAATTCTTTGCCTACATTCAATACTCAGTTCTAGTCTGGCATTACTGTTTCCAACAATTAGTAGAACGCTGGTATATATTTGTATCCCACAAATTAATGTCGTCATTCCTTTTTTTTTTTTTTTTTTTTTTGCTTTTGGGTCATACCCAGCAATACACAGGGGTTGCTCCTGGCTCTGCACTCAGGAATTACTCCTGGCAGTGCTCGGGGACCATATGGGATGCCGGGATTGAACCCAGGCCAGCACGGGCTGGCCACATGCAAGGCAAACGCCCTACCCACTGGGCTATCGCCTCCGCCCCAGAATGCCGTCATTCTATATCTGTCCGTGTCCTTCTGACTGATTTCACTAAGCATGATAATTTCCATGTCCATCCATCTGTAGGTAAATTTCATGACTTCGTTTTTTCCTGACAGCTTGTAATGTCCTTTTTTCATAGCTGACTCTGTGAGTAGGTCTCATTGGAGGTGATTTCCTCTCTCTCTCTCTCTCTCTCTCTCTCTCTCTCTCTCTCTCTCTCTCTCTCTCCCCACCGTGTGTGTATATTGTGCCTTTGTGTCTGTGAACAAGCACATTCTGGGGCCAAGAGCCTGACTGTGTGCCCTTCCATTCTCTTTCTGCACCTTTCTCCGCCCCACGCAGCTGTAGAGCCGTCAGGCCTTCCAGCCCTGGCCCGAGCGACCTCCACAACAACATAGAGGAGCTGCTACAGTCCTCCTTGTCCCTGGGGGCCAGGACCTGGGCCACGAGCACAAGCACAGGAACCAGGCACAGAAGCAAAAGATGGACGAGGTTCTGGAGCAGGACGAGCAAGAAGAGGATCAGGAAGAGGAAGAGGAGTACGAAGAGGAGGAAGGGGAAGAGAGCCAGACGGGCGTTGCGTCCTTGTCTGCGATACAGAGCGCCGGAGACGCCAAGCCCCGGCTCCAGCCCCGACTCCAGCCCACTCTCCTGCGCAAATTCTTCCCTTCCAGCCTTTTCACCTTCACCCGAAGGTGCGGGAAGTGGACCCTACCCCACTGAGGATGGAGAACATGCAGGAGTTCTTGCACTCGGCACAGGGCTTAAGTGGATGGAGTGAGATGTACGATGGCGACTCCCCCTCGAAAAACCAGAGCCCTGGAAGGTACAGGAAGATCTCGCCTTGAGGGCTGGAGCCATGGCACAGCGGGAGGGCGCTTGCCTGGCCGAACCTTGAGATGCGGGTTTAGATCTCCGGCATCCCATATGGCCTCCTGAGCACCACCAGGAGTAATTCCTGAGTCACACTCAGGACTTATTTCTGAGTGTTTCTGGTGTCCCGAAAACCAAAACACAAACAAAAAAAGAAAGAAGTTCTCTCATTTGTTCTCCCTTCCCTGCAGCCTCTCTCGGGAAACTGACCCACTCTGCCTCTTTGCCAGCTCTGGCCCCCAGCCCCACGCAGACAGCTGCCTGCCTCACCCACCTGTGCCAGCGGTACGATAAACCCAGTCCTAGCGGCTGCTTCCCTTGAGGTCCTGGCAGCAGCTGTGTCTGAGAGGCTGATGACGTCTCGTGGAGGGCCTGGCCAGAGTGTGGCAACTTGGAGCAAGTGACTGCCTCCTGCTCCCCGATTGAGAATTGAGGGGTGAAGGGTTGGTTCAGTGGCCCCAGAGGCCCGTTCAGCATCCAGATGGTAAATTCCAAGACTGGAAGAGGAGGGGAGAGGGAAAGAGTCTGTGTGGCTCTCGGCCTGTTTCCCGCAGCCCGCGCTCTCCTTGCAGCCTACTGAAGATACCACACGATGACGCCTTGCTGGTTCTGTGCTATTCTATTATGGAGAACACCTGTGTCATGACCCCCCACAGCCAGGGCCTGGCGGCACCTGGAAGATGAGAAACTTGGTTTTGGGACGCCGGTATGCCCGTTGTGCTCTTCAGTTGATCCACACTCCCTGGTCCTCCTCTCCAACTCCGCTAAGATCCGGTGGGCAATGGGTTAAGGCTACTGAAAGCGTGAGGCATAGCCGCTGTGTGAGCTCTCTGGCGGGGAGAGTTCTTTTTTTTTTTTGCTGTGGGTTTTTTTTTTTGGGGGGCACACACAGCAATGCTCAAGGGTTACTCCTGGCTCTACATCAGGAATTACTCCTGGCCATACTCAAAGGACCATATGGGATCGACCATATGGCCAATCCGATTGAACCGGATCGGCGCGGTGCAAGGCAAACGCCCACCCCGCTCTGCTATTGCTCTGGCCCATCTTTTCTTATTTTTTTTAAAGGCTGTTAAGAACATTTGAGAGTCATGGAAGCTTGGTTAAGGAAACAGCAAAGAAAGCTCTTTACATGGAGTGAGAGCAGCAGGAGTTGGAGTAAAGAAATAATAAGGGTCCTCATGGGAAGGCTCCAGATGGTTGCTGGATTTGTATTTCATTTGGAAAGAAAAAGGGCGCTTGAGTAGTGAGTCTTGCGGTCAGGGACACATCAGTGATTCACTTGAATGAGTTGCCGGGAGTAATGAGAAGAGAGAATCTGTGTATCGGAGGAGCCGAGCCCCAGGACGAGGAGGATGGAGCAGAGACCCATGCAGCAAGATCCTTTCTGGGGATAACTCATTAATTCATTTCTGGGTGAAGAGGTCAGCCCGGGAGAAGGGGGTCTCCGCCCGCGCTGTGTCTAAGACCCAGCGGGTTTCCGACCGCAGGTGCTGGGGCAGAGTCCAGGCAGTGGAGTTGGAAGATTCTGGGTCTGCGGGGTGCTCCCTGCCCTAGATTTGGGGACGGGACCTGGAGCAAGTTCCTCCGCCTCCCAAGCCTTGCATTCCCCATCAGTGAGACGAACCCGTAGCTTTAGTTTCCTCAGTTATAGGCACTGGTTAGACGACGACAACCAAAATTGTTAAGACTAGCCTTAGAGGGCCAGAGCGATAGCCCAGCGGGTGGGGCGTTTACCTTGCACGCGACCGTCCCATGCCGGCCTGGGTTTCGATCCCCGGCATCCCATATAGCCGACCCGAGAGAGAGAGAGAGAGAGAGAGAGAGAGAGAGAGAGAGAGAGAGAGAGAGAGAGAGAGAGAGAGAGAGAGAGAGAGAGAGAGAGAGAGAGAGAGAGAGAGAGAGAGAGAGAGAGAGAGAGAGAGAGAGAGAGAGAGAGAGGGAGGAGGGGAGAGAGGGGAGAGAGGGGAGAGAGGGGAGAGAGGGAGAGAGGGGAGAGAGGGGAGAGAGGGGGAGAGAGGGAGAGAGGGGAGAGGGAGAGAGAGAGAGAGGAGAGAGAGGAGAGAGAGAGAGAGGGAGGAGGGGAGAGAGGAGAGAGGGAGAGAGGGGAGAGAGGGGAGAGAGGGAGAGAGGGGGAGAGAGGGGAGGGGAGAGAGAGGGAGGGGAGAGAGAGGGAGGGGAGAGAGAGAGGAGAGAGAGGAGAGAGAGAGGGAGGAGAGAGAGAGGGAGGAGAGAGAGAGGGAGAGAGAGAGGGAGGAGAGAGAGAGGGAGGAGAGAGAGAGGGAGGAGAGAGAGGGAGGAGAGAGAGAGAGAGAGAGAGAGAGAGAGAGAGAGAGAGAGAGAGGAGAGAGAGAGAGAGAGAGAGAGAGGAGAGCGCGCAGTGGGGGAAGGCGTTTGCCTTGCTTGCAGCTGACCCAGCTTGACCCCTGGCGCCATCTAGGGTTCCCCCAAAGCCCTGCCAGGAGCGATCCCTGAGAACAGAGCCAGAAGGAGCCCTTGAGCACAGCTAGGTGTGACCCCAACCCACCACCACCGTTGAAAGATTCATGGGCTTGAGCGAGGGAGAGCTGGCGTTTTCCTGGGAATAGATGAGTCCTCTGGGGGAGCACAGAGGGAGGTCGAGGAGCACCCCCGGGGGGAGCAGGGAGCGTTCAGCCGTGCTTCCTGGGAGCACAGCCACCCCCACCCAGATGTCTCAGTCCCGGCTTTGCGCCCCATCCCCGGCGCAGGTCTGCGACAACCTCGGGCGGCGGCACATGGGCAACTGTGAGCTGTGCGCCTTCTGCTCCCCTGAAGCTGGAGCAGTGCGTCTCGGAGGCCAACCTGCAGCGGCAGAAGTGCGACAGATCCCACAAGACGCCCTTCATCAGCGCCTTGCTCACGTCTCAGAGCACGTCCGTCGGCAACCGCGTATGCAGCCCGACTGTCCGCGGGGCTCTGGGCAGGACGGGGCAGGGAGTTCAGCAGCAAGGGGCCCAAACCTGTCCTCTGTCCACTGTGCCCCAGGTGGGGAACTACGAGCAGGGCCGCTTCTACGGGCTGGACATGTTCGGCGGGCTCCGCATTGACTTCTGGGCGCCCGGCTGGCCACCAAGGGCTGCGAGGACTCCCGCGTGGCCGGCTGGCTCAAGACCGAGTTCCTGAGCTTCCAGGATGGGGATTTCCCCACTAAGGTCAGTCAGAGCCTTGGCGGGGCTGGAGGGGATAGCACAGCCGGTGAGGCGCTTCACCGGAGTTCCATCTCCGGCGTCCCCTGAGCACTGCCAGGAGTGATTTCTGTGAGTAGAGTCAGGAGTGTCTCCAGGTGGTGTGACTTCCCAAACAAAAGCAGAGCTAAGCACCCCCCCATCCCTCTCCGCTGGAGGCCTTTGAGCCCCTGGTTTGAAGCTGGGGGTAGGAGTGGGGGGTCCGGGCTACTGACCCCTCCTCACTGGAGCCGCCTGTCTTCCCCAAGGAGGCAGCATCCCACACCTCATCTCTAGAAAAGCAACTGTGGGGCCGGAGGCGATAGCACAGCAGGGAGGGCGTTTGCCTTGCACGCGCCGACCTGGGTTCTAACCCCGGCATCCCATATGGTCCCGGAGCACCACCAGGAATGATTCCTGAGTGCAGAGCCAGGAGTAACCCCTGAGCATTGCCGGGAGTGACAAAAAAGAAAGATAAATAAATAAAATAAGTCACCAAAACCATTGTATAAAAAAAGAAAAACAATTGGGGCCAGAGCGATAGCCCAGCGGGTAGGAGGGCGTTTGCCTTGCTTTGCGGCCGGCCTATGCTGGCCGGGGTTCAATCCCCGGCATCCCATATTGTCCCCTGAGCACCGCCAGGAGCAATTTCTTAGTGCAGAGCCAGGAGTAACCCCTGAGCATTGCCGGGTGTGACCCAAAAAGCAAAAAAGAAATAAATAAATAAATAAATAAATAAATAAAAGAAAAATAATTGTGTGCTCACCCGAGTCACACGTTCCTGCCTCTGTCGGAATAGAAGATCCTGCCTAGCCGAGATCTTCCAGGACCTTTTCTCCTTACTGAAATCTAGTTCAGTCCCCCTCACCCAAAGTGGCTGAGCTCCCCCCTGTCCCCGCTGCTCCCGGCCTGCTCCCCATACGTGCCCTGTGTCTGCACAGCCTCTGATGGGGTCCTGCCCTCCCGCTTCCCCCCTGCTACCCCAGTTCTTTGACAGATATCTTCTTGGCTGCTCCCCGGGGATTCCTAGTTGGGGTCACGAGGCTCTCAGAGGGAAATGATTCACACACTTAAGAAACATCTCCTAGGGCTGGAGGCGATAGCCCAGCGGGTAGGACATTTGCCTTGCACGTGGCCGACCCGATTTGATCCCCTGCTGTCGGAGAGCCGCTGGGGTCTCCAACAGTATCAGGACAGAAGTTCTCTTCTACCTCTGAGGCCCCTGGGGAACGGATGAAAACTCATGAGTTTGGTGCACTTCCAAATGGCTTTTAATAGTACAAAAGCTCTACCACCGCAATCCAATACAATAAAAGAACTCTAGCTCTGGTCAGAACCTAGACCAGACTTGGGAGAACCCAAGTTTCCCACCAAAGAGACAGAGAGGAGTTCTACTCCAAAAAAGGGGCAAGTGCATCAAGTCAGTCCCCTTATATACACCAAAGTAATCCTAACTGTTGACAGGGAGGGTCCTGTCAACAAAGAACCCTAAACAGCTTCTAGATAGTAGAAGAGTGGAAGGGTGGTGCCACACCCTACTACAGGTATAAACAAAGGAGTATGCCAAGGACTAATGCCTTCTTCTGAGATTATCTCTTATGTAATACACTGAAGAGAGAGGGGGCTGGTATAAAATAATACATCTTAATTTCATGGGCTTCATGTAATCTAGATGGTGCCCACAAGGTCCTACTTATTTATTATCTGCACCAGGGTGATTCTGAGTATCTTGTTCTCTGTATACTGAAAGGGTCACAGTCGCCTGCAAGAGGGCAAACTAGTATGATCCTTTTTATAATCAAGATAGTCTCAATTTAGTCAAAGTGGCAGTCTACTTGTGAATTCAAACTGTCCCACACTGGGTGCAGTGGGTATAAAGAGGAGCTATGCCCAATCTAGATAACATGTAAGTCTTAGTAGATGTATAATAATAAGTCAGAAGTTATTCAGAGTGAAGCTGACTTCTGTATCTGCCACACCCTCTATCAGTGTTTACATAGAAGAGAGATCTCATTAGAATGAACCTTGGCTTAAGAACATGTAAATAGATTAAGCTGTGCCCAAAGCTCCCAAGCTAGCTAAGCCTGTCATCCAACACCCTGGCATCCCATATGGTCCCCCAGCACCGCCAGGAGTAACTCCTAAGCGCAGAGCCAGGAGTAACCCCTGAGCATTGCTGGGCGGCTCATCGATAAATTCTGGATTTAGAGATGACTACAAGAGTATGCTACCCGCATGGCAGAGCCTGGCAAGCTACCCGTGTCGTATTTAATATGCCACATACCAGTAACAATTATAGTCCTCATTCCCATGACCTGATGGAATGGTTTGAGGCTCTTTATGTTCCTGGAGCAAGCAGGTGCCCTTGGGCTCTACTTGTATGAGACAGGACATATGGAGATGTTACTGGTGCCCGCTCAAGCAAATGGATGATGAACGGGAAGACAGTGATACAGTGATACAGTGACCCCCCCACCAAAAAAAAAAAAAAAAAAGGAAGCTGGAGAAATAGTACAGAGAGTAGGGTTCTTGCCTGGTATACAGATGACCTGGGTTTGATCCCCGTGTCCCGCCATAAATGAACCCTGTGCACAGAGCCAGGAGTAAGCCCTGAGCATAGCTGGGTGTGGCCCCCAAAGCCAAACAAATCCATCGTCTGGGGCCGGGAACTGATCCAGGGAACCAGGCCCTACCCTACGTCTCATCACCCCAGCAGCACAGTCTAAGCCGGACACTGCCTGTGGTCCCTCAGTCCCCTGCCGGAAGGCAAGACAGCTGCCCCACTCGCTGTACTGCCACCCCGGCCTGTCTCCTCCCTTCTCCCTCTTCCTCTTTTTTTTGGGGGGGAGCTGGGTAGGCCACACCCAGTTTGCTCAGAACTTGCACTTACTTCTGGCTCTACACTCAGAGATCATATAGAATGCCAGGGGTCGAACCCAGGTCTGCGCGGTGCAAGGCAAGTGCCCTCCCCCACTGTGCTGTCGTGGGGAGCCCACCCAGCCCTGCTTCTCTCTGCGGCTCTGGTGCCTTATGAGTGCTCTGGCATCTGCCCCGCTGCCCCCGCTGCCTCCCACCCTCACCTTAGTCCTTGGCTCCTGGCTTAGCTCTATTTTCCGTTGTTGTTTGGGAGCCACACCTGGCAATACTCAGGGTTTTGACTCCTGGGTCCACTCTCAGGGATTAGCCCTGGCTCTGCATTGCCTGGGATTGAACCTGGGTCAGCCTTGTGCGAGACCAGAGCCTGACCCTCTTGTCTGCTCCCCGGACTTAGATCTGTGACACGGACTATGTCCAGTACCCAAACTACTGCACCTTCAAGAGCCAGCAGTGTCTGATGAGAAACCGGGACCGGAAGGTGAGGCCCCCCTCCTGCGTGACCCCAGGTCGATCTAGGTGGACCCCCCCACTGCACCCTGCAGCAGGAACATGGAAAGTGGTCAGTCCCCCAGGGGCCTGGCCCCTCCTGAGGCCATGGAGGGCTGCAGGAGATGGCAGGGGTTGCCCGCGGGCCGCCACCTCCTCGCCACTGTCCACCACAGTTGTCCCGCATGAGATGCCTGCAGAACGAGACGTACAGCGTCCTGACACAGGACAAGGAGCGGGGACATCGTGCTTCGGTGGAACCAGGAGTTCAGCTCCCTGGCGCTCGGGCAAGCCGGGTGAGCCGGGCCCTGGCTGGCGCCTCTGCCAACCGCACCAGTCCACCTTCTCTTTCCGGCATTCTTAGACCCTCCCATCTGTCACCTTGCTTCCGGGCTGCCCCTGGGGGCTCTGGCCTGGCCTCCCCCGTGTTCTCTTGAGCAGGAAACACCCTCATGCCCCCAGGATCAAGGATGGGAACATCGCTTTTCTTAAAGAATATTTATATAAAAATATTTATTTTCAACCCACGTGGCCTACTGAGGTTCTCCGTGTCCTGTGAGAATGAGCCCCCCCCCCCCATGCTCCCCAATTTCCAGTTTCTGTTCAGCTGTGTCGGGGTGGGACAAGAAGAAATCACCATCTTTGATGTGAGCACACGGGAATTGTTTGGAGGTCAAAGGCTGGAACGTGACAGAGCTGGCGTCTGAAGGAAGCTGGGCTGGATTAGCATGTTAGGGGCCATAGTGCAAAGGTTGAGGGATTTGCCTTGCCTACAGCCAATCCTCCGGTCCAAATCCCCGACACCACAAGCTCTGCTGCAAGTGACCGCTGAGCACAGAGCTGGGAGAAACCCCTGAGCACTGTTGGGTGCACCCTGCTCCTGTTTTAGAATTCTCACCATAAGAGAGGAAGTGGGACCGGAGCAATAGCACAGCGGTAGGGCGTTTGCCTTGCACACGGCTGACCCGGTTCGATCCCCGGCATCCCATATGGTTCCCCGAGCACCACCAGGGAGTAATTCCTGAGCAAATAGCCAGGAGTAACCCCTGAGCATTGCCGGGTGTGACCCAAAAAAGCAAAAAAAAAAAAAAAAAAAGAGAGAGAGAGAGAGAGAGGAAGTGACTGAGGCCTGTAGCCCAGGAATCTGTGTGTGGCCTGGCACAACCTAATAGCCTTACTTTTTGGGTACTGGGGGCTGGGGAATGCCTCAGAGCAGTGGGGCTTCAGGGGTCAGCCTCTGTGTCA
The DNA here is from genome assembly GCA_021461705.1 of Cryptotis parvus. Classification (NCBI taxonomy): domain Eukaryota; kingdom Metazoa; phylum Chordata; class Mammalia; order Eulipotyphla; family Soricidae; genus Cryptotis; species Cryptotis parvus. Next base: position 11,889 of record JAJIBD010012625.1, on the reverse strand, counting down.
GCACTGTCCTTGAATAACTCTGGGGAGGCCCCAAAGAGTATTATTATTGTTATTACTGTTGTTGCTGTTATTATTATTATTTTATTATTTTGCTTTTGGGGCTGACCGAGATTCGATCCCCAGCTTCCCAGGTGGTCCCTGGAGAACTGCCAGGACTAATTCCTGAGCGCACAGCCACCTCTGAGCATCGCCGGTGGGACCCAAAGACAAAAATCTGCATAGTAGTCCATTTTTACAACGTACTCATAGCCGGTTGACAGGTGCCCTGTCAAGGAGCCGTGCAGTGCTTTCAGCCCTTTGCTGTTTCAAGAGCGCTCCGATTGGTATTCTTACAGAGGAGCCAGACAAAGGAGAAATGCTAGTAATGGAACTTAATGGGAATTTCCAGGTGAAAGAATACGAACATTTTACATTCTAACAGATACTGGTAAATAGCTCTTTGGGGGAGATTATGACACCCCTTCACCCACACCAACAATATGAGTATGTATTTCTCTACTCACACCCTTATCAATACATTGTGCTATCATATTTTTATTCCAGTGTAATACATAAACCTCCCCAATACACTTCCCAGGCTTTAGACTCGTTAAACTCTGTAACCCCGGGTCCATCGTGTCATAAGCACTCAATGTTGTGAAATTAATGAGTAACCGAGCACACGGATATTGAGCAGTAGGAGTTTCACTTTAATATAAACACCCAACCTGCTGTGCTATCACTGCGGCCCCTCATGCAACTCTTAAGAATCAGATCAGGTTTGCTCTTCAGGCCTGTGTTCTCCCTTGAACTCAGATCTCGCTTGCTTGTCTGTTTCTTTGCTTGCCTATTTCCACCCAGAGAAGCCTGTGTTCTCTCTTGAATATGTGCTTTTCTCTTTTCTCCCCCTCAACATTTTTTATATAAATTTCAAAACAACAGCAACAACAAAAAGAATTAGGTCATTTAAAGCTGGGGAGAGTACAGCAGGTGAGGTGCGCTCGCAGTGGGCGACACAGGTTGATCCTTCGCACCATGTATGGTCACCCGAGCACAGAACAGGTGTGGCCCAAGTCTGTTCCCCCTTTTGCAACCGGAAGAAAAGATAGTTGGACCAGAGATGTAGGTTGGTGGTAGAGTGCTTGCCTTACATGTCTCAGACCCTGGGTTTGATTCCTGAATCTCACTCACAAAAGTATTAAGCATATACAAACACAAGAAAAGAAATTTACATTAAACATAAATTAAGTATTAAAAAGCCAAAGTACTAAAAAGTGTATAAAGTTTGATAATTTTTTTTTGCCTTTTTTGGGCCACACCTAGCTCTGCCCCGTAGGCCCTGGATGGTTGGATGGTTGATGGTCTGACAGAAAAAGACTGGGCCCCTGGATGACCCAGAGCCACAACAGAGCCTGGCAAGCTACCCGTAGTGTATTCGAGATGCCAAAAGCAGTAACAATAATGGACCTTATTCATGTAGACGTTACTGGCACCCGCTTGAGCAAACCGATGAACAACGGGAAGACAAGTGACAAGGCTTTCTGGGTCACACCTAGTGATGCTCAGGGGTCATTCCTGGCTCTGCACTCAGAAACAACTCCTGGCGGTGCTCAGAGGACCACATGGGAAGCCGGGATGGAACCCAGATCTGCCACATGCAAGGCAAACCCCCTCCGCCCGGACTATTGCCCTGGCCCACCAAAGAGTATTCTGGGGACACGAATGTTGAGAAAACTGTATCATCTCTTTTTTTTTTTTTTTTCTTTTTTGAGCCACACCCAGCAATGATCATGACTTACTCCTGGCTCAGAGATCCCTCCAGTGGTGGTGGTGGGCTATCAGGGGACTCTCAGGAGCATTGGGGATTGGACCCCAGGCGGCAAGCACTCAGGACTATTTCTCCAGTCCCTGTCTCTGCTGTGTATTTTTGTTTATAGGGGGCCATACCCAGTGGTGCTCAGGGGTTACTCCTGGCTCTACACTCAGGAATTACTGTGGCCCCGTTTTTATTATTCATTGATTTATCTATTTTTATTTATTTATTTTGCTTTTGAAATGGCTGCCATCATGGTGTGGGGGGTTCCTTTGGCTTCTTCCGAGGCTCCAGTGAGGGTTTTAGAGTCTTTCTCTAGGTTATTTAAATCCCACACCGGGCTTAATAGAGCCCCAAAACTAGTCTTATAGTCTCAGTCTCTAGGAAACTAGCAGAGTAACAATGTTGATGGAGCAATTCACAATGCATTTGAGTTGTTCAGGTTCACATATATGTACTAGAATCTCACACACACACACACACGCACGCCACGCACGCACACAGCTCGAACCTTTTATAGAAATCCTTACATAGTTTTCCTTCTGGCTCAACATATTTTTGATATTGGTTTACTAAAAGCACACTACGGTTTTGATGCCTCCTCAAAAATTAAAAGCTCAGGGCCAGAGTGATAGTACAGTGGGGAGGGCTTTTGCCTTGCTCAAGGCCGACCTGGGTTCAATCCCCGGTAACCCATATGGTCCCCCAAGCACTGCCAGGAGTAACTCCTGAGCATCGCTGAGTGTGACCCCAAAAGAATAATTAAAAAGTTCGAGCATGCAGTCTCAAACGCGGCTGGGGAAGCTGGAACCCGGCTCTCCCCAGGCTTAGCTGACCATGGGGCTCCCAGGAGGACAGATGGGCTTTGGGAGTGGGCCCATCACCTCTGGGGGGTCCCAGAAGCAGCCGGATGGGACTCGCCCACCACACTAGCTGCCACCTTTGCTGTCCGACGCTGGGATGCTACCTCAAGACCAGATTAACAGAGCAAAACTTTCACTGTCCAGATGCTGACCATGAGGCCCCTGAGTCGCGCGGCCCGAGGCAGCCACCCGGTCCATCAAACTAGTGGAAACAGTTGTGTCCTTTAGTGTACTGCATTCTATGATGTGTAGGAAGATTGGGCGGGAGGGAGAGATGGAGAGGAGAGAAAAGACATACAGAACCCACCAGGTAGTTGAGGTGTGGGAGGGGGAGGGAGGTGGGGACATTGGTGATGGGAGATGGGTTCGGGTGGAGGGATGGGTGTTGGAACACTGTAGAACCAAAACTTTGCATGAGCATCTTGCAATTGTGTGTCTAGAAGTGTAATAAAATTTGGGAATAAAAAATAATTAAAAAATTTAAAGAGCACTGAAGTACAGGCTGCAGAATAAACGTTCGGATTCCACAGCTAGTCAGAGCTCCACCCAAGAGAGAAGCCAATCTCAAGCCCAGCTCATCAGAACACCACCCTAGAGAGACGCCTATTTCACAGACACAGATGGAGCTGCTACCAGCTCTCTGTTTCCATGCAGCCACCGTACATCAAAAAATGCAAAAACTTTGAGCACTCACACGGCAGAGCCTGGCAAGCTACCCATGTTGTATTTGATATGCCCAAACCAGTAATAATAATAAACCTCATTCCCATGACCTGAAGGAATGGTTTGAGGCTCTTCATGTTCCTGGAGCAAGCAGGGCCCTTGGGCTATACTAGCATGCAAACAGGGACAAATGGAAATGTTACTGGTGCCCGCTCTAAGTTTATCTATGAACAACAGAAAGACAAGTAATACAAGTGATACAAATGATTTTGCTTTTTTAGGTCACACCCAGCAATGCTCAGGAATTACTCTTGGCTCTGCACTCAGGAATTACTCCTGGCAATTCTCGGGGACCATATGGGATGCCAGGGATCAAACCGGGTCGACAGCATGCAAGACAAATGCCCTACCCACTGTGCTATCGCTTGGCCTCCATTCATCCATTCATTCATTTTTGGGTAACACCCAGCGATGTTCAGGAATTACTCCTAGCAATGCTTGGGGACCATATGGGATGCCGGGATCAAACCCGGTTGGCCGAATGCAAGGCACATGCCCTACCCACTGTGCTGTTGCTCTGGCCCCCTATTTATTTTTATTTATTTATTTATTTTTTGCTTTTGGGGGTCACACCCGGCGACACTCAGGGGTTACTCCTGGCTCTGCACTCAGGAATCACTCCTGGCAGTTCTCGGGGACCATATGGTATGCTGGGGATCAAACCCGGGCCGGCACAGGCCAGCCGGGTGCAAGGCAAACGCCCTACCTGCTAGGCTATCGCTCAGCCCCCTATTTATTTTTATTTATTGTATTTTTTGCTTTTTGTGTCACACCCAGCAATGCTCAGGGATTACTTCTGGCTCAACACTCAGGAATTACTCCTGGCAGTGTTTGCGGGGACCATTTGGGATGCGGGGATTGAACTCTGGTCAACTGCATGCAAGGCAAATGCCCTACTCACTGTGCTATTGCTCTGGTTCTAACAGTGAGTCACGTTTTTATTTTATTTTATTTTATTTTGTTTTATTTATATATTTATGTAGTATTGTTTTTTTTTGGGTCACACCCAGCAATGCTCAGGGGTTACTTCTGGCTCTGTACTCAGGAATCACTCCTGGAGGTGCTCAGGGGACCATATGGATGTCGGGATGGAACCCAGGTTGGCCACATGTAAGACAAACGCCCTTCCCTCTGGGCTATCACTCCAGCCCCTGATTCACGTTTTTAAAGTATATTAAGGGGGGCCGGAGGCGATAGCCCAGCGGGTAGGGCGCTTTGCCTTGCACGCAGCCGGCCTGTGCCGGCTTGGGTTTGATCCCTGGCATCCCATATGGTCCCCCGAGCACCGCCAGGACTAATTCCTGAGCAAAGAGCCAGGAGTAACCCCTGAGCATCGCCAGGTGTGACCCAAAAAAAAAAAAAAAAAAGTATATTAAGGAATGGGCCGGAGCGATAGCACAGCGGGTAGGGCATTTGCCTTGCACACGGCCGACCCAGGTTCCATTCCCCGGCATCCTATATGGTCCCCGAAAACCGCCAGGAGTAACTCCTGAGCAAAGAGCAGGAGGAAACCCCTGAGCATTACCGGTGTGACCCAAAAAGTAAAAATAAATAAATGAATGAATGAATGAATGAGTGAATGAATGAATGAATAAATAAATAAAGTATATTAAGGAATAATTAAACCTGCGTCACAATTCATCCTTGGGGGCCAGAGAGAGAGTACAGAGCTTAAAGGTCACCCTTCCATGAGACTGACCATGGCTCAACCTGTCACTACATATGATCTGAGCACCACTGTGGAGCGCAGAGCCTGGAGTAGGCCCCTCCCCAAGTCAGCACAGCGGTGTGGCCCCCCAAAAAATGAAATAAAATCAATCAAAGGGACTGCAGCGATAGTACAGCAGGTAGGGTGCTTGCTTTGCACATGAGCAACCTGGGTTCAATTCCCGGCACCACATATGGTCTCCTGAGCCCCACCAGGGGTGATCCCTGAGCACAGAGCTAGGAGTCAACACCAAACATTGCCGGGTGTGTTCAAAAACCAAAAAACAAATTTTTATTAGTCCAAAAACACCCCCAGTGTGCATTGCCAAGAGGAAGGATCTGTGTCAGAACATCACATTAGAGTTCTGAGAAGTCCTGGAATATTCTAGAAACTCACTTGACTATGTTTTCACTGACCACTCAGAAGCTCGCTTTGGTGCTCCAAGCCCAGGGAGCCAACCCTGCAGATGCCAAGTTGAGGGGCCCCGTCGGGGTCCAGCTGCCCCTCTGCTTCCTAGCCACCGCCCCCAGGCCCCCACCTCAGGGTCCCGGTCTAGAGGAACTAGACTCAGCAAAGAGGAAGCATCCCGTCAGGTCTCCGCTGCCACAGCGCCAGTCACTGATGAGTGGAAGGAGAGGAACCACCTGCCCACACCCCAGAGAGACCCCCAGGGGGAACTGCTGAGACGCTGGGGCTGGCGGCTTAGTCATCTGATGGCAGCGGGTGTGCCTGCCAGCGAGGCTTCCCGGAAACCGGGGAGCCGGTGAGCCTTCAGGGGTGAGTGGGGCGGGATCCCGAGCTGGCCGGACTGGGCGTCCCAGAGTCAGTGCCACTGTCCGCTGCAGTGTCTCCCAGACCGGCCTGGGACAGCCACACAGGTCACCGCTTCCTGCTGGACCCCTGCCTGGCCCCGGCGTGGCTGGGAGCGGGCGGGTGTGTCTCCACACCGGGAGCTGGTCCTGCCAGCCCGGCCCAACGCAGAGTGGAGGCATAAGGAAACCGCCCTCAAGCGGCTGTGGCAGAGCAGCAGAACGCAGGTACCGGGTGGCATGGGGGGGGGCTTGAGCCTCCAGGGGAGGGGGAGGGCTCTAGAAACGGGGGGGACAGGGCATGGGGTTGGAGAAGACGGTGAACCTTGACCCAGGAAACTGCTGGACTGTGACGCTCAGAGCACTGCCTCAGAGAACTGGCATAACCTTAACCGCCTCCCCCCCAGAGGGGCCCCTCGGAGCTTGGGACCCCATTGGGACCCCAGCCCCGGGCATCTGGAGACGCTCTGGGCTTCATGATGGAGGACTTTTGTCATTTTAGGCCTGGGCTTCTCCAGGCCACTTGGTGGAGCTTTCTGGGGCTGGTCTACCTGTCTCCAGTCCTCCACAGAAGCCCTCCATGGGGGCAGACGCTAGCTGGGCTTGGACCCTCAGTGTGGGCTCAGCCTCCGGGTTCCCTGGCGCCCAGGACGCTCCCTGCCACGCTGCCACAAGAACCAAGGTGTCAAGGAAGGGGTTTTCCAGGAACTCGCCCAGACCTGGGAAGCTCCTCTCTGAGAAGATTCCACCCAGCGAGGGGTGGGGCGGGACCCTTGGCTCTGGCCTTTCAGAAACGGGACCTTTAGGTGGGGAAGGTTTACAGGCTGGCAGGCCCCGGGACCCTCAGGATCCCACCCACGGAGCAGTTGCTCACGTAGCGCTTTGATTTGAACTCCTTTTTTTTCTTTTTGGGTCATACCCGGCAATGCTCAGGGGTTACTCCTGGCTCTGCACTCAGGAATCACTCCTGGTGGTGCTCAGGGGACCATATGGGATGCCGGGATCGAACCCAGGTCGGCTGTATCGCTCCGGCCCCAGCGCTTTTGATTTGGGGACTGTTGGTGGCCGGGCAACTCCAAAGCCTCAAGGCTGAGGTCCAGCCCCACCCTGACAGCAGGAGGGGACGGAGGAGGGAGACAGGGTCAGCTCTGAGGCATTGAGACCGTCCACCCGGGTGCCCAGCCCAGCCCCCCACTCGGGCTCTCAAGCTGCCCCCACCTGGGTGGCTGCCTCAACCCCACCACACAGAGCGTGACACATGACACACCCTCAGGACAGAGGAGCCAACTGGGTGTGGGCCCAGGGCGAGCCCACAGAGTTCAGGGTGGGGTCACCGAGGTCAGAAGGGCCCTGGGATTCTTACAGGCAGCAAACCCCCAGAACCATGGAACTCTCATGGAGTTTCTTCCCCGAGGAAACGATCTCTCCAGCTTTCTTCTCTGGAGGCAATCATTCTCTTTAATATTTTATTCCATTTGGTTTGGGGGCTACACCCAGCAGTGCTGGGGCTCACTCCTGGCTCTCGCTCAGGGATCACTTTGGCCTGGCCTCGGGGAATATAATTGGGATCAGGACGGGCACCTGGATCCGTGCATGCAAGACAAGTGCCTGACCCACTATTTGTCTGGTCCTCCCCCACTGGGCCTGGCCGTTTCCCAGAAGGGAATGTCAGGAGAGAGTAAGCACCCAGTTGCTGAGCAAGGAGACAGGCCGGAGGAGGAGGAGGAGGAGGAGGAGGAGGACCCCAGGGAAGCAGAAGTGACGGGCCCGGTGGGGAGGGGCAGCTGGCAGCATCCGCTGGTGAAAGCAGGGCAGGCTTGCAGGAGGAGGTGACCAATGGGAGGCGGCACCACAGGGCTCTGTGTGGGGAGACCCCCCATCTCCTCCTCCTGCTGGGCTCAGGCCAAGAAGAGGCCTCACTCCCCTGGATACTCCCTTCGAGTCAGCAGGAGATTGTGGGTGCACACAGCCTCCCACGGCAGCTCACGGAGGCCCAGCATGAGTGGATCCAGAGAGCGCTCCAGCGATTGGAGAGATCGTGCCGGTGGGCTGAGGGCACGTCCTGCCCAGCCGCTGGGCTGTCAGAGGAAGTGGGCGCTGGACCATGTGGGCAGGGCGCTCTCGCTCTGAGCCACTAGGGAGTTGATGCAGCCGTCAAACTTATTTTCCGACCTAGGAGGACACAGACGATTGGACCGCTGGGCCTGTGGGTCACAGAAGCGACGAGGGAAAGAGCCAGGCACGTGGGAGGGGCAGGAGGGGGCCGGGCGTGGGCAGCCACTGAGCGGGGCCACGCAGGCGGATAGTGGGCTAGGAGGAGGTGACTCCTCTCCCCCTCCGTCCCCTCCCCACCAGCACTGCCCAGAGCACCTGCTCCTTCTCTCCGGGTCCCTCTGGCACGTTTGTCAGAGAGGCAGGAGCCCCTGCGGGCTGTGGCCGAGGGGGCTCGCCCCTGCCTAGGCTCTGCTCCTCTCTCCTGCCTGTGGCAGGAAATGGACCTGCCCGTCTGGCTTATCTCAGCCAAGAGCAGCGCCCAGCCCAGCGCGGAGGGCAATGGGACAGGTCGGGCAGGCCCTGAGAACATAAGGAACTTGGGTCAGGCTGTGTCGGGGCGAGAGACCCAGAGGTGCGGCGGGGCGGGGGCGTGCAGGAGGCCGTGCAGGGGCAGGCCCGAGGCGGCAGCCCGAGGGGTGAGTCCTCGGTGTGGAAGTCTGGAAGTCGGGATGGGCGAGGCGCCTGTGCTGAGCTCCGCTCATCTGGTCCGCGGCACCCCAGCTCCCGCAGCCTGACCCCTTGGCTAGGTGGGGGGGCAGGCCTTCCCCTGAGCTCTGCTTCCCTCCCACGTGCAGTGATGAGAGCTGAGAGTGGGGCAGGTCCCAATGGGTGCCCCTAAACCCTCGGGTCTGGGGACACGCCCATGCCGGGACCGGAGCCTGTGGGTTACTGCCCTTCCCTGCGGTACTGAGCGACTTTTGGTCTCCATGGAGAAAAAAGTGGCATTTGTGCTTTCCTGAGGCAGCTGGTGTTTCTTTCTTTCTTTTTTGCTTTCTGGGTCACACCCAGCAATGCTCAGAGCATTACTCCTGGCTCTGCACTCCAGGAATTACTCCTGGTGGTGGCTGGGGTGGGTGGGAAACATGGAATGTCTGGAATCAAACCCAGGTCATCACATGCAAGGCAAACGCCTTCCCGCTGCACACCAGCTCCAGCCCAGCTGGTGTTTCTCTGCTTCCTGCGTTTTGCCCTCCAGTGTGCAGCCTAACCTCTTCCTCCTAGCAGGACTGACCCCCCCCAATAGATCCCTCCTTCCATTTCCTCTTTGCCTCCTTCTTGACAGTTGTTCCCGTCTTTGCCATCTGGCCTGGCACTGTGCCCAGGTGCCAGTGGGGCAGGGTGGGGGTGGGGGGGAGCAGAGCAGGGCCTGGGCGGTCTCTGAGGTGCTGTGGGAGACGGAGGTTTTGGAACGTCAGGCTCTGGGCTCTGCAGGGTCCCCACACCACCAGCAGCTGCTTTCCGGAGGGTTTCCAGCTTCTCAGCTCACCTAAGGACTGTGGTCTCGTTGACAACCAGAACTCGGAGACAGAAAGACCAGGGGGAGGGGAAGGGTCTTGGAAATATTCCTTCACTCCTTCAGTGTCAGGCTGTGCCGTCTAGCTGCAGGGAGCTACAGATTTTTCGAGTGCTGGGAAGATGAACAAGCGCCCCTATTCGGGTGTGAACCGTTTCGGGAATGTTCGCTCTGCCTCTCTCCAGATGGCCTGGCATGAGGCCACGCAGTCTGTTACAGACAGAGCGACAACAGGGACCAGAGAGCCAGGAGAGGGGGGTGGGCTGGGCTTCGTGAGGGCAGAGAGGGGGACAACTGGGTTACAGGATGTGGGGGGCTGGCAGGTGGGTTGGGCGAGGCGGGTGATTTCCTGCTGGGTGAACTGTGAGCTCACGGGGGCCAGGAGTCTTGCCTCCAGGTGTGAGCTGGTGGGGACAGTGGCAGAGCCAGAGGACCTGGGGGGGAGGAACATCACGAAGGGGGCAAGGGCAGACACTCAGAAGTTCCCTGCAGCCACAGGCTTCCCCTCCCTCTCCCTTGGCTGTGGTCTTTGTGCTGAAATGGAATCCCCTGTTCCTGCAGAGTTCACTGGGGGTCGCCCAGTCCCCTGGGCTGCTCACCCACCCTTGGTTGCAGCGTGCTGAGGTCCCCATGCGCAGAGCCCACGGAAACACGGTGGGTGGACTCCGTTGCCAAAGCCTCTCAGCCCCCGCTGGAGAATTTCAAAGCCGCAGACTGTGTGTAAGTAAGCGAGGGGAAATTGGGGGAAGGTGTATGTATTTGGGGTCACATCCAGTGGTGCTCAAGGGTTACTCCTAGCTCTGTGCTCAGGGTTCTTTCCTGGCAACGCTGGGGCGGAGGGCACAGGTGGGGTCATAGTAGGTCAGAGCACTCATCCCTAAGCTAGCTCTAGACCCTGATAATGGAAATATCTTTATTTCATGGGGGAGAACTTCCTGAGGGGTGCTCAGATTTTTCGAGTGCTGGGAAGGGAAGTGCATGAGACCCGCCAGCAATCTCTCTCTCTCTCTCTCTCTCTCTCTCTCTCTCTCTCTCTCTCTCTCTTTCTCACTCACTCGCTTTTTGGGGTCACACCCAGTGATGCTTAGGGGTTATTCCTGGCTCTGCACTCAGGAGTTACTCCTGGCAGTGCTCGGGGGACCATATGGGATGCCGGGATCGAACCTGGGTCGGCCTTGTGCAAGGCAAAGCCCTCCCCGCTGCACTGTTGCTCCGGCCCCCCCTCCCCAACGCACTCACAGCAATTCTCAGACAACTGAATCCTGTTCTGTCCAAGGACCTAAGATGTGTCCATGCACTTCGGGTCCTCGGGGCCAGGGATACTTGTGCCGTTCCGGCAGTGCTGCGGTCTCCAGGCCTGCACCCATGCTCAGGGGAACCAAGTGATGTCAGGAATGAAGCCCAGGTTAGGCGCGGGCTCGACATGTGCCTAACCATTGGACTATCTTCCACCCTCTCAACAAGGGAAAAACTGAAGGGAGGCTGCAGTGGTGGGGGAGAGAATTTAATGCACACACTATCTGCAGGGAAGAAAACTGTCAGCACGGTCAGCAGAGTTAGAGGGTGCTGGGCTAAGTCAGGTAGGGAAGGGGGCACATCAGTGGGGTAAAAGGAAGCAATTGTTTTAATTATTATTTTAATTTACTTATTTATTTTATTCATTTATTTTTGCTTTTTGGGTCACACCCAGCAATGCTCAGGGGTTACTCCTAGCTCTGCACTCAGGAATTACTCCTGGGGATCATACGGGATGCCAGGGATCAAACTCGGGTTGGCCACGTGCAAGGCAAATGCCCTACCCGCTGTGCTGACCCTCCTAGCCCCCCAAAGGAAACAATTATACGGTGACGGATGGTAAAGACTTTTTTAAGGGCTGGAGGCGAGAGTCCAGCGGGAGGATGTTTGCCTTTTATTATTATTATTATTTTTTTTTTGCTTTTTTTGCTTTTTCGGTCACATCCAGCCATGCTCACTGTATCCTTGTATCACTGTCTTCCCGTTCATCATCGATTTGCTCGAGCGGGCACCAGTAACATCTCCATATGTCCTGTCTCATGCTAGTAGAGCTCAAGGGGCACCTGCTTGCTCCAGAAACATAAAGAGCCTCAAACCATACCATCAGGTCATGGGAATGAGGTCTATAATTGTTACTGGTATTTGGCATATCAAATACGACACGGGTAGCTTGCCAGGCTCTGCTGTGCGGGTAGAATAATATTTTATTTATTTTTTTAATTTTTATTATACCATGCAAGATATACAATTAAAAGGATGTTCATGGGTTACTATTGGCTCTACATTCAGGAATTACTCCTGGCAGTGCTCGGGGAATCCTATGGGATGCCAGCAATTAGACCAAGGGTGACCATGTGCAAGGCAAATACCCTCCCCCACTGTACTATGGCTCTGGCCCCAAGGGCATTTGC
>JAJIBD010012624.1:0-24931 GCA_021461705.1 Cryptotis parvus | reverse complement strand
GACCCAAAGTGCTCGGGAGGGCATTTGGGTCAGAGAAGGAACCCACTGTGACAGTGATGGTTGGAAGCCGGATCTCTGGATGGGAGATGAGTGCTGAAAGGGTGGGGAAAGGACCAGACATGACGGCCTCTCAGTATCTGTTACAAACCACAATGCCCCTGGTGGGAGGGGACAGGGAGGAGGGCAAGGGATGAGGGGTGAGAGAAATATACAAAAAACTGCCTGCCATAGAGGCAAGGCTGAGAGTGAGGGGGTTTGCTGGACGGATACTGGGGACATCGGTGGAGGACTGTTCACTGGTGGAGGAATGGGTGTTGGAACATTGCATGATTGAAACCCAATGGCGGAACAGCTTTGTAACTGGATCTCGCAGTGATTCAATTTGAGGAAGGAAGGAGGGATGGGAAGGGAGGAAAGAAGAGTAAAGGGAGGGAGGGGAAAAGGAAGAAAGGAAGGTATGTAGTATGTAGTCCGCATGTCCTAGACCAGGGATATGGTACAGCAGGTAAGGTATTTGCTTTGCATTTTACCAATCTGAGTTTGATCCTTCTAGTTCTACCTTAGGTAAGCTCTGAGCACAACAAACTTGGCCCAAAACAAACAAAATTAAAAAAAAGACGTTCAAGTCTAGGAGTTAGTTCATGGGGCTGGGTGCTGCTTTCTGTGCCTGAATGCCTGGTTTGGTCCTTGGGACAACATGTACCCCAGGTTATCTCTGGAAACATTCCCCCAACATCTGAGCTGGGAATAGCCACTGAGTACTGCAAAGTATGGCCCAACAGTGGACAAAAACTCTTTTCTTGATGTCATTGATTCTCGCAATGACTGAAGAAACTAATGATGACTGCTAGGGGGAATAATGTTGATGATATCAATAAAATAGTTTCCAAGCCACCTTAACTATCAATCATCATCATCATCATCATCATTATTATTATTACTATTTTTTGGTTTGGGGGCTGTACCTGACAGTTTTTCAGGGCTTTTGGCTCTGCACTCATGGATCAATCCAGCCAGGCTTGGGCAACAATATGGGTGCCAAGGATCGCTAAGCCTGGGTCAGTCAGGTGTGGGACGAAGTCCCTACTCACTGTACAATTCTCTAGAACTGCCTTTGTAATTTTTAAGGGTGGCTCAGGTCCGCTAGAATTATCAACATTAGAATTCATACTGCTTACAGAAATCTTAAAGCATGGGACATGCTGCCTGAGCCCATGTGCTGCTTGAGCCCACATGGCTGAGCACATGTGGTGCCCGGGCACGTTTGTGCCCGCATCTCCCTCTCTTGAGATGTGTACTCTCTTACTTCCTCTCCTCCTTCCCTTTCCTAAAACCCTCCTTAATAAAACCTGTTTTACTTCAAAAAAAAAATCTTAAAGCATGTAAAAATTTATATAATGTGTATATTAGGCAAAAGTATTATCTGGCTCAACTTAGAGCTAATTGATAAAATGCTATTAAAAAAGTGCTATGTGATAGTACAGTGGGTATGGTGTTTACCTTATATGCTAGCTGACCCAAGTTTTGATCCTCGGCACCCATATGGTACCCTAAGCATCACCAGAAGTGATTCCTGAGTGCAGAGCCAGGAGTAACCCCCTGAGAAGTGCAGGGTCTGATAAAAAAGCAAAGACCCCCAAAAACTGCTTTGGGGCTGAAGCTATAGTACAGTGGGTAAGGTGTTTTGCCTTGCCGCGACCAACCTGGATTCAGTCCCCACATCTCATATAGTCCCCTGAGCACTGCCAGGAGCAATTCCTAAGTGCAGAACCAGGAGTAACCCCCTGAGCACTGCCAGGTGTGACCGAAAAAGGCAAAAAATAAAAATGCTGTGTTAGATATATCAGAGACTGTCAGAAGAAGGCCACCTTTAAAGAGTGAAGGTTGTTTGCAAACTGACAACTTAGCCTTTATTTTGTTGCTATTTGGAGCTATGTTCTGTACTTGGTGTTTGTTATTTCAGTAATTTGCATCCCTAGTGAATTGTCTAGGCAGCAACTCTGCTGTTTAAACTAGAAATACCACTTGACCTTGGAAATGTGAAGCTTGAGACGGAGCAAATTTGAAAAATATATTAACTGGGTATAAGTAAGTGACATATAATTACGTAGACTAGATTATAGGCATGGCTTCAGTATTCACTTTTTAACAGTTTTGGATTGTATAAAATGTGGATTAAATTTAGCAGAAAGATGATGTTGGCTTCCTTTTTCTACCCAACTATGGATAGGCATTGTGTTTTTCCAAATACTTTTATTTCTCTTAAGTGTCATGGCCGTCTAGCAAGTAGATAGTTTTCCTCCTATTTTGTAGATGAAGCTAATTAGTGTTCACAGTATATAAGCAAACACTGGGGAGCAACCAAAGAGTGGCTCCGGTTTTTGACTTCTCTTCCAGGTTTCATCTGTGAAGAAATGTTCCTTCGCTGTGGGGACGGACCTGTGACTAACTTGACAAGCGAGTCAGACCACACTCCCACATGTGCCACCCAGAGTTGGCATTGGCCTCTGCCTTCTCTTTCTGCTCAGCCCTGACCTGCTTTCTAGGATTCTGGAGTCTCATCTCAGCAGTTCATGCTATTTTACTCCTATTGCTCCACCACAGAAATCCCTAACTATCCCCTCTGCCATTGTGCTGTTCCAAATTGCTATCTATTTTGTTCACTGCCCTCAGCTTATTCATCCTAGAAAGTCATGCTGTGTGTGATCTTAGCAAGTCTCAGAAACCTGCCAACAAGATGCGACCTACTAGTATTGCATTCAGTAATGCAGACTTCCAGTCCCTTGCTTCTTTGTGCTCATCCAGCCTCCTGCTGCGCAGATATTCTTATGCCCCAGGCCCATTCTCTCATTCCTCATCTCAGCTGCTGCCCACACTTTTTTTTTCCTATCCAAGCTTAGGGACAAGGAAAGGACTTGTAGCATTTTTTTTTCTACTTTCTGTTATTTTCAAAAAAAAGACCTTTCTTGAGAGTATAACTGATAAACAAGGAACTAAGGATTTAATGTGTGGAAGTTGATGTTTCCGTATGGGCAAACACTTGTGTTAACATCACCACAAACCTTTCCTATCGATTAACGATTAACAGTGAATAAGTTAAATGCTCATTGTTCAAATGTAAAATGACATTTAAAAAATTTTTACCCAGCTTCCAACCTGCTCCCCATCTTCCTCACTTATATTGCCCTTCTCCTTGGCAATCCTTTTGTTTGTCATTTAAGGGAATCGATGTGAACATAAACATATGAATCTATTGTCTTTATTTTCACTAATTTAATATTTTATATGAAAGGTACCATATCATAATACATCCTTTTGTTCTTTTCATGAATTATTTTAAGTAATCTCTATATCAACACAGAATTTTTTTGTTATTTTTAAAGCTGTATAGTACTTTATCATATTCTTGCGCCAAAATTTATTTTAATATATCTCGTTGATGAATACTTGTATTTTTCCCACTCTGTTATAATGGTAGTCTAAAAAATTAACATAATATTTTTATATGTAAAATTATTGAAATATTGAATCAAAAAGCTATGTTATTTGAAAGTTTGATATGTCCTCGTTTTAATTGATGATTGTCAAGTATCAAGAGTTCAGATTCCACTTTCCATGTCCCACACTAATCTCTGTAGTTTTTTCTTTCTTTTTTTGTATTATTATTTTATTAAATCACTGTGCAGTGACCCATTACAAAACTGTTCGTGATTGGGTCTCAGTTTTTTACTGTGTTCCAGCACACATCCCTCCACCCGGTACATTTCCCAACACCAATGTGCCTTATTTCCCTCCCTCCTCAACAACTTGCTTCTATGACAGGCACTTTTTACTCTTGCGCACTTTGGTTTGTGATACAGACACTGAAAGGTTATCATGTATCCCTTGACCTACTTTCTAAACTCAGTTCTAGTCTAGTGTTACTATTTACAGTTATTGTCAAACTGGTCCCTTCTCTACCTTACCTCCCTAGAATCCAACCATTGACCGTCTTCCTAGCCCGTTTTCCCTCACCTTGGATATTAGTCTCATACTGTTTTTTCTTTAACCCATAAGGAATGCAGTCATATATCTGTCCTTCTGACTCTTCTTGCTAAGCATGATGCTCTCCATGACCATGCATTCATAGGTCAAATTTCATGATTTCACTTATCCTAACAGCTGTATAGCATTCCATTATATAGTTGCACCATAGTTTCTTTATCCAGTCGTCTGTTTTCTGTCACTAAGGCTGTTTCCATATTCTCACTATTGTGAATAATGCTGCAATGCACATAGAATTGCATGTGTTTGTGCTGTGTGTTCTTGGCCCTCAAAGCATATTCCCAGAAGTGATATTGCTGGTTCAAATGGGAGTTCAATTTCTAGCTTTTTGGAGGAATACCCTCTGTGTGGGGAGGGGGCAGAGGGAAAAAGTGTAGGTTATGTTAGCAATCTACTCTGTTCATGTGTGTTTTATTTCTCCACCTGGAGTAAAAGAGCTTATATCATTTTATCTTATATTTGTCAGTTACTCTTGTACCTTTTGAACATATCTGCTCATTGATCAAATGTGCGTGTTTTTTGTACAAATATAAACATAACCTGCTCTTGACCTGAAAGTAAGACAGTTAGTTGCCTTCTACTCTTTTTTTAGGTTTTACTGAGACAAAGCTCTTTGGCGGCAGGGGACCTTGGTAGGCACTAAAGGATCCAATTTAAAAATATTCATTGAGGGGCCGGAGGCGGATGGCCCAGCGGTAGGGCGTTTGCCTTGCATGCGGCCAGCCTGTACCCGGCCCGGGTTTGATCCCCGGGCATCCCATATGGTCCCCCAGGCACCGCCAGGAGTAATTCCTGAGTGCAGAGCCAGGAAAACCCCTGAGCATTGCTGGGTGTGACCCAAAAGCAAAAAAAAAAAAAAAATATTCATTGAGCATCAGGAATTTAAAGCCGTTAGGGAGGATCGGAAGGAAGCAGAATACACAAACTAGGGCTGACCCACCTGAACCTTTCCTCCAATTTATCTGACCTATTGAAATTGGTATATTATATAAACTATATATAAAAGCACACAGATCATGGGCTAGAGAGCTGCTACAGTGAATAGGGTGCTTTCCTTTGCATATGGACATCCTGCATTCAACCCCCTGGCATTCTGTTTCCTCTGAAGCCCATTAGGAGTTCTTGAGCACCGCCGGATGTAGCCCCAAAGCAAAAACAGAAAGTACAGATCTAAAATGTATAGCCAGAATGATCATAAAATATGTTTGAAACATTTCTAATCATACTTTAGAAATATCTTGAAAAACTAGCTCTAGTAATAGCTTTAACCTTAGTCAGGTAACTGAAGTGTCTCTAGGAAAATGGATCCTGCTTATTCTGTGCATTTATATTCCAGAATCTCTGGACCTCACTCAGAGGGGACCCAGATCTGGGAGAATAGGGCAATTCTGCGGGTTTGTAAGAAAGAACAGATTGAAAACTATGAGGGAATGTTGGAACATCATGCTTGCCAGCAGACTGCTCATCCCCTGGATGTTTGTGTTTTGTTTTTGTGCCACACCCTGCTGTGCTCAGGGATCACTCCCTGGAAGACTTGGGGTACTGTATGTGGCACTGGAATCGAACCTGGGTTGGCCACATGTAAGGCAAACATCCCACCTGCTGTACAATCTCTCTAGCCCCTAGATGTTTACTTTTAACAAAATTAAAACATGTTTGGGGCCAGAGCAAAACCCAGTGGGTAGGGCATTTGCCTTGCACCTGGGTCGGCCTATCTGGCCTGGGTTCGATCCCGGCATCCCACATACGGTCCCCAGAGTACCGCCAGGGGTAATTCCTGAGTGTAGAGCCAGGAGTGACCCCTGAGCGTGCCGCGTGTGACCCAAAATGCAAAAAAAAAAAAAAAAAATTTAAAACATGTTTATAATTTTTTTCGATGTTATTTTTCTCTATCTTAATCTCTTCATGAACCTGCTTTATCTTAGTCTGCTCAGATTATTGATGATGATAATATAATGGCCCTAATTATCCTGGGCATTAGAGGACTCAATACTCATCATTATTGATGGTTTTTAAACTGATAATTTGTTTGCATTTTAAAAGTAGAAAATAAAAATACCTGATATATCCTCAGTAGCCCGTCAAAGCAATGACTCTGAGGAAAAAGAAGTTTCTAAAATGTCTATTTGATCTCACAGAATGAATTTTATTATTGGAACCATATGCCTTCCAAAGTTTATCTCCGCTGCACCTGTGCTCAAAATTCTTCTGCCTACACACAGGAACCATTGTTTAAAGATTTTGTTGATTCATCATGCAGGCTCTCCAGGAATTATTCACACTTTAGAACTTATTTTTTAAAAAACAGGCTGGGGGAGATAGCTTAGTGGTAGGGTTGCATGCTTTGCATTCACTATGGCCTGAGTTCTCATTCCTATGCCACGGGTCTCCCATCCCGTCAGCACTTGGTGTGAGCCTGGAGGCCCCTGAGAACTGCTGGGTGGCCCTAATTATCCTGGGCACTACAGGCCTCAATCATCTCCAACTCTCAAACCCTAGCTATTATTGAACTGTCCAGACTGGATGAGTATCACAGGAAGTGGTTCCAAGGTCCTCAGAGCGTTGCTTGGGAATTAAAAAATCAATATGATTTTAAAAAAAGAAAAAACTCTAGGATTTTTTTTTTTTTTTCGCTTTGGCCTCTAGTTGCTATAACCAGAAACAACTGCTATCACCAATTTATGGGCAACCTTCAAAAGGATTCTGTGGAAACGAAAACATACATGTGTGGTGTTTGCTTGCAAGTGCACTCAAAAAAAGCAGCTTCCCCTTTTCCTCATAAATCATTAACCGTGTTTCTCTGTACCTGTTTTGTTTCCATTTACTTAACATCTAAGGAGGTGGTGGGGAGAGGGCCATCAGTAAAGGTAACCTTACTATTCTGGACTTCGAGAGACTGTATTACACGGATTTTTATAACTTATAAACAGTCTCTTACTGGTGACTGTTTTGGTTTACAGTGGTTTCTGCTCCTAGCAGCACTGCTATGAGTCCCCAAATTTACCCTTATGTATGGGATACACAGGTAGACTAGAGTGACTTCTAGAATTACAGGGTTAGAAACCTAAGTGCATTTTTAAATATTATTTGCCATTGTCTAGTCACCCAGTAGTGTGTGAGCAGTTTCTGTTTCATCAGTGTGTATAAGTACAGTGCCTTGCCAGTGCTTTTATCATTAGGTCTTTAGATCTTTGCCAGTCTGATTGGATAAAAATGATATATTTTAAATTTTATTTTGCCTCCTTTTTATCAAAAAACACCAGCTTAAATTTGCATGTGAAGCGCCTGCTTCTCATTCCTTTAGGGGCAGGAAAACATCTATAATATGCTACATTAAAAAATGAGGAGTTGTCAGGGCTACCAGCCTTAACGGAGAGAGGTTGAGTAGTATATTTCTCCTACATTCTCTCTTCCTCTCTCTCTTTCCTTCTCTCTCTCTGTCTCCCCCCCCCTCTCTCCGTCTCGTCTCCCTCTCCCTCCAAACACAAACACAAACCAAGTTAAGGTGCCAGCCAAGCGGTTTGAGCCCCATTTATTGTCTGCAATGCTTTTCTTTTTCTTTCTTTTCTTTTCTTTTTTTTTTTTTTTGGTTTACATATATTAACCTATTTATAGGCTATAAGTGCTTCCGATGCATTTGGTCTTTCAGTTCCTTCAGTCGTCTGATGGTAAATTTGACTGTGACAGCAGAAGTTAGGTATTGTAGGTCCAGGCTCCCCGACAGTTTTCATGCAGTAACCACGGTGCCAAATGCCACGCCCTGTCGCTTCATCTTGCTCTTGCTGCAGAAGTAGCACATGTACTTGGCTTTTTCTTGGTAGGGAAGAAAAGACTCGTCTTGGGAGTCACCATTGCAGGTCCCCTATTTACCCATGTTCCCCTCCTTGGTGCATTTCGCCATCTCGCTGCCAACCAACTCAAGACACAGAGAGGGTGTAATGCTTTTCTCTTCCCTTTATCCTTTCTCTTGGAGGAAATATTAAATAGTTGTATTTTTAAAATAATCATAAGAAAAGAAATAATAAAAATGAGCTATACTTTTAAAACAATGTTCTTCATCTGATCTCTCCTCTCTCCCCCCCCACCCCACCTTCCTTTTTTTTAAATTTTTTTCTTTAAATGCTGTGATTTAAAAAAGTATAGTTTTTCACAATACGGTTGTTAGAAAGATTCATCATTCGACGCTGATCCCACCACCAAATACCCTTATTTTCCACCCTCCCCCTCCATCCCCATGCCTCCCCCTTAGCTGGCACTAATTATGTTGACCATTACAGCCCAGATATGGGAGTCCCATCATCCTTTTGTACTGAGGCTCGGACCCAGGACTCTTTTGTATGCAGCATGTAAGCTTCACGACATGCTGAGGCTACATCTCAACCCTACCTTTTGTCCCTACTCTGCTCTATAACTTTTAAATTCTTTTTTTTTTCCGCTTTTTTGGGGTCACACCCGGCAATGCTCAGGGGTTTCTCCAGGCTCTGCACTCAGGGAATTACTCCTGGCGGTGCTTCGGGGGACCATATGGGGATGCCAGGATGGAACCCGGGCGGCATGGGCTGGCGCGTGCAAAGGCAAATGCCCTACCCGCTGGGCTATCGCTCCGCCCTGGTAAAATTTTTATTTTATTACTCTCTCTTCCTTCTACTACTACCTCACAGTTGTCCAGAGATATGAACATTTGTCTCTGGGCAGAATTCATTCTTTTTCCTACTTTGTTTTAGCATGGTTTATAAAGCTGTTCATGATGTGATGGAGGCTTTCGCTATTCCCACACCTTTCACTGCGCCGCCATCACCTTGGCCCCATTTCTCAGCCACCCATCAGACTGGTCCCAATAATTTATTTCATATTGTTTGTTACCACTAAATGGCTAATGGAATGATCAAGAACTATTTCAGTTGAAGAAATTTTGTGTTATATCTCACCATGGGGACATTAAGTCTGAAGGTTTACTAAGCCGTTGCAAGTTAAATCTTCTATTACTGTTTTTTAGTCAAGATTGGTTGGCTTCTGCCTTACATCCCATCCAGTTTGGTGTGTTACTACTGGGTTGTCAGTCTTGTAGAGTTTTAGAGCTGCCCAGAAAATCCATAATATTTAACTGGGCAGACTGGCCCAGAGGCATTTTAAATAATTTTTTAATAAATTTCATTTAAAATAATTTTTAATAAAATTTATTTAAAATAATTTTTAAATAAAAATTGAAAAGATATAGCAGAGTAGAGGAAAAGAATGAGATAGGATTGGAGATGAGCTCAGTGGTAAAGCTTTGGTGTGTGGGAGGGGCTTTGTTGGGGGAGTTTGCCTCACCACCCCCCACAGGTCACCCCCAGAGTTCTCAGCCAGGAATGGGTATCCAAGAAATTTTTGCAGCTATTTGATCTTGTTAGTGAAACTTCTTAAGAATTAATGTCTTATTTCATTGGTAGTGCGTGAAATTTCTACTAAACATCTCAGTGCAATACCCCTTCTGTGAGGAAGGAGCTGGTCACAGCTGTGACCTCAGACTCTTCAAATGGTGCTGGACATATACAGTAGAGACTCAATCACTTTGTTATGTGTATGTATTTAAGTGAGATGCACAGAATAAAATTTTATTAGTTTTAAGTGGAACTGTGGCACTAAAAACAGTGATTCCTTAATGATTTCTTTGGATGAATGAATGCAGACTGGTTATTTTTTTTCCTGTGCCAGAAACCAAATCCAGAGAGTCATTTCAATGTTTCCCTTTCCTCTAGACGAAGTCATCCGAAAGCGTCTCCTGATTGATGGAGATGGTGCTGGAGATGATCGGAGAATTAATCTGCTAGTGAAAAGTTTTATTAAATGGTGCAATTCTGGATCCCAGGAAGAAGGGTATTTTATTTTACTATTGTTTCTGTGCTGAGGTCCAGATAGGATTTTTAGATTTTTGTTTTATTGTTCGTTTAATATTTACTAATGTTTACTTGCCTTAACTGTCGATGGAAAAACTGTTAATGACAAATAGATGTTTCTAACCTTGCTTATTTCTGGTCTTACACTGAAGACTTGACCATTTAGTAAGATGTTCAGAAGGCAGAGAGGCTACGCAAACTCATAATCTGGTCACTTTGAGCAGATAAACCACAAGAAAAACTCTAAATGAAATTTTCTTATTTTTTCTTTAATGAGTAAGTAAAATTTTGCTACAAGGTTTAATTAATATATTCTATAATTTTAAAATTTTGAACTTTTTCATTTGATTTAACTTTTCAGTTAGAAAAGAATGAGATAATAGTGAGAAAAGAATTGAAGATAAAATATAAATCAAGACATTTGAAAAAGTGCCTTAAAATTAAAATAGTTGTTTGAATTGAGTTTACATTAATAAAGGCTAGAGTTGTCTTTGTTACTGAAGCCATCTATAAATTGAAGTATTCCATACAAGAGAAAATGTAGGAGGGGGGTACATTGGTGGTGGAAATGGGGCACTGGTGGAGGGATGGGTGCTGGAATACTGTATTACCAAGAACCAATTATGAACACCTTTGTAATTGTATGTTTCACGGTGGTATAATAAAAAAAAATAAATAAATAAATAAATAAAATAAAAAAAAGAAAATGTATTCAAAATTTTAAATATAGCAAATGAGTTGTTCAGAACTTAGTGTAATTGTTATAATTTAATTAGCAAAATCTTTACCTGAACTGTAATTAACTTTGGCAACCCACAAAAATTTTTATTGTTTCTCTCTTTTTATTAGATATAGTCAGTACCAACGAATGCTAAGTACATTGTCCCAATGTGAATTTTCAATGGGAAAAACACTGCTGGTATATGATATGAATCTCAGGGAAATGGAAAATTATGAAAAAATTTACAAGGAAATAGGTAAAGCACTAATTACTTTTCTATTTGTAATTTTTTTTAGGTATAAAAGGAATCAATATCAGCTAACACTGGCTTAACACAGATGGTAAAATGATGGTACTAATATTAATAGAAAGCACTATAACACTGATGGTAAAATGATGGCACTAATATTAATAGAAAGCATATAATAAATGGCTGTAAAAATGTATTCTAGGAACTTGAATTATAGCACAGTGGGTAGGGTGCTGTGCGGCCTACCCAGATAAATCCCCATTCCCTCATATGGTCCCCAAGCCTTGCCAGGAGTAAGTCTTGAGCACTGTCAGGGATGGCCTACGAGAGATGGCGGGAGGCTAGGGGCCCTGAAGGGCCTTGGCCTGGCAGCTGCAGGGCAGTTCCTTTACCACGTGTGTCCCCTGCCACAGAGCCAGGAGTCAGCTGAGCACCACCAGGTATGGCCCAAAACCAAAAAAAATTTCAACAATATTTTTATGTTCAGCAATTTAATAAATAACTTTTTTAATCAGAATTTAACCATTTTATGATTGAAAATATATCAGGGTTATATAAGTCATAATGATTTAAAAATATTTTACATAGAATGTAGCATTGCTGGAGCACATGAAAAAAATTGCTGAGTGCAAAAAGCAAATTCTTCAAGCAAAAGAATACGAAAAAATCGCCAAGGTAAGGGTTTTCTGGACGTTACTGTGCATATACTTTATTACTAACTAGTAGTCTCATGCAACATTTAATGTGAAGAAAAATCTGCAGCTCAAATCAACCTGAACTATAAAAAAGAATTAGGAGCTAAGCTAATTTTTAAAATATGTATTCTTTAAGTAGGGAAGGAAAGTTCTGCTTCATATTTTTGCTGTAATGTACTGATTTTCTTGAGTATTGAGTATTTTATTTTTGTCTTGTGTATTTTTTTTAATTTTGAATGCTTTTACTGTATCCAGATCTATTTCCTTCAATGATTAATTGGCAAAGATGGTTAAATTAACTAGATTTAAGTTTTTTTAATGAGTTTGCTTTCAAGAAAAAAAATTAACTAATATACACCTAATGAGTTTTGTTAAGTAATAAAGTGAGGTACCCAAATATCTAATAAGGAGGAAGATTAAGTACTATTTTTGTCTAATCTTTTCTTTTTCCTTTGGAGTATAAAGCACAATTACTGAGGGAGGGGGTGGAGCAGCAACTCAGGAGTGACCATTTAAGGCATCTGAATTACAGTGCCACTGTTTGTCCAGGAAGGGAGAGGGGGAGAGAGGAGAGAGAGAGAGAGAGAGAGAGAGAGAGAGAGAGAGAGAGGGGGGGAACTGCACTGCTTTCAGCCACCATATATTCGACTCATGCTCATAAATTTGAAAACCTTTTCAAGTGGTGGAGCGTCTGGTGGGGGAGCTTGTATTTGGCCCAGTGCTCTGTTACATGTTCTTTGTTCTGTGGTTTGGAGTAGATGGACATGATGACTTGGCATTGTGGACCTTGGCCACCATGTCTTGGGCTTTCCAAGGAACCAGCATACTTGTTGGGAGCCTAAGATTGGAGACAGAATAAGAGAAGACACAGATGTCCAACATGAAGGTCATCTATCTCCAAGTTCCCTTAAGGCTGTATGCAATAGGCTGAATATCAAGGAACATGTCCTTGCACTTAACCCAGTAATACCTGCCTGGTATTTTACCTATCAAGTTGTTTTTTAATTAGGGTGTATATTGCAGTTCATAAACACAATTTCAAAATTGTTAATGTTAGGGTTTTATTTTTTTATCATGAGCATTGAAATAAAATTAAATATAAAATGATTTTGATGTACATATATAAAAGATAGAATATATTCAGTGATTATTTGGGGATTGTGGATTTTTATGACTAGGTTCTTTACCGAGAGACTCACCGGACATGGGGCAGAGCTGCTACCAGCTCTCCCTGTGCCAGCCGCTCACAGGGCGCCTGGGAGGGATGGCGGGTCTAGCCCTGGCTCGCCACCCCAGCAGAGCCTCGCAACAGTCCAGACGACCCCCACTCCATGAGGGCTGCCATTTTCCACATCCGACCTCCCTCTCGTCAGAACTCCATCCAGCAGACAAGCCTATCACAGCCTGGTTCATCAATAAATGCTGTATTTAGAGGTGACTACAAGAGTATGCCACCCGCACACAAGCCTGGCAAGCTGCCCGTGTCGCATTTGGATATGCCAAATACCAGTAACAATTATGTTACGTCATTCCCATGACCTAATATAATGGTTTTGAGGCTCTTTATGTTGCTGGAGCGAGCAGATGCCCTTTGGCTCTACTAGCATGAGGCAGGACATATGGAGATGTTACTGGAGCCCGCTCGAGCAAATTGATGATGAATGGGAAGATAGTGATAGTGATAGATTCTTTCAACACTGAAAGAGTATTTTTTATTTACTTTTTTTACTGGTTTTGTTAAAATAAATTTACAGCAAGATATACCAACTTATTTCATAACCTAATTCTTAAAATTATTATAAAGTGTATTTTAGAACCTTTGTCATGAATGAAGCTTAAATGACTGCTGCAGGTGATCATTTCATAGGAAAGGTAACTAGGAGACACCTGTCTTAGAGGACTCAGTTGAACAGAAATAAGGTTTCCAAGTGTTTTTTTTTAGGGTTTCTGAGTCTTAAATCATTTTCCCATTCTGAAATTTTTACCATTACAAATGAAAAGTATTAAGTAAAAACATAATTAAGTAAAAAGTTATAATTATCTATTTGTCTTTCTGTTGTTCAAGATCTTAAATAAGTGGTATGATCTATTTTTACCACATACAGATTTTTTTTTCTATGCAAATAGCAAATAGTTCCTTTTCACAATCAGTCTTCTTCATGTTCAATACTCATTTTAAGTTCACTTGCACTAGTTCTGGCCTTACATTCAGAAAAGAGTAGTAAGGTCTGTAGTCCTTGTTCGGAGCCACTTACTGTTTTTGTTTGAAGAACCATAGCAGGTGCACCAGGTGGTGAGAGGCTTGTTGCTTTGGGTTGCTCACTCCTGGTGGTGCTGGGAAACAGTGGGTGTGTGTGTGACAGATTGAATCTGACTTGCAAAAGCATGTGCTCCAACCCTTGGTCTCTCCCCATGCTTCCCTCTTTGGATACTTTTGGAATCAAATATTATAATTGGAGTGAGTGTAATGAAACTGGCAATGCTCTATTATTATTTTGATATATGTCTAGGAGACATTTATAACATTTTGACTTCATAATCCAAGCACGGGGGGGGGGGGGGACCCTTAATTTATTCAAGTATTTTTTCTTTCAGAATATGATGCTTTGGCAAAAGTGATCCAGCATCACCCAGACAGACATGAAACATTGAAGTAAGTTTGATGCAGACATAATACAAGCCTTGCTTGTGGCCGATCATTATTCAGTTCCTGACACTGCATATGGTTCCTCAAGCACTGCCAGTAGTGACCCCTGAGCACAGAGGCAGTAGAACGTAGCTGCTGAGAATGGTGTGAAGCTCTAAAACAAAAACAAACAAAAATGTTTAAAACTTCATTTGGAAGAAATACTTTTTTTTAAAAATTGAATAACTTTTTTGCTTTGTTTTTGTTTGTTTAGTTTTGGGACCACACCCCAGCAGTGGTCAGGAGTTACTCCTGGTTCTGCCCTGAGGAATTACTCCTGGCGGTGCTTGAGTAATATGGGATGGGGTGGGGAGCCCTACCTGTTGTTCTGGTACTCCAGCTCCATAATTGAGTAACTTCTTTTATTTTTTTTCCAATTTTTTTTCTTTTCAGTGAAGCAAGACAGATTTTTACTGAACAAAACTTAGATGTGAGGGGAGAGAAAAAGAGGAGATACTTGTTCCAAAGAGAACATGGGTTTTTCCAGTGTTAAAAAGGCATGTGGAGGCCAGAGCGATAGCCCAGCGGGTAGGGGCGTTTTACCTCGCATGCGGCCGGCCCATCCCGGCCAGGGTTCGATTCCCGAATCCCATATTGTCCCCTGAGCACCGCCAGGAGTGATTCCTGAGTGCAGAGCCAGGAGAAACCCCGCGAGCATTGCCGGGTGTGACCCAAAAAAGCAAAAAAATAAATAAATAAATAAATAAATAAAGGCACGCGTATAGAGACATGGAGTCTTAAGCAAGATACGTGTTTAAGGGAGAACACAGACTTGGAGAGCAAGGCTTGTGTCCTCATAGGAATACATAATGTGTTTCAGAAAGGGGATATTTTAAATTATGTAATAAATTCAAATATATTTGAATTATATCCCAAGTCCTCTGTTCCATACTTTTTTGAGCTTCTCTGCCCTGACCTTGACAATAATTATATCATTCCAATCCATTTTTAATATTTTTGATGTAATATATAGTGTTAACTGTATTAATATCTAATATATAGTATATAAATATATGATACTATATATGATGTATATTTATATATTATAAAAATATAAATTGTTATATATAAAATATATAAATAATATATAAATATGTCATATATTTATATATTATAAAATATAAATTTTTTTCTAGTGATGCTAGGCTTATTTTTAATATGGCTTTGGGTTATTTAAGTGTATTTTTTTTTAGCACCTTTTTAATTCTTGTATCTTTTTTTAATTGAGTGTTGCTGTCTTTTGTTGACTATTTTGTGAGTTCCTTTTATATCTTTACCTAAGTAAATGTAAGGTATTTATGTGCAGAAGTCTCCTGATAGCCATGTTGTTTTTTGTTTATGTGGTGGATTCTTTTTGCTTTATAGCAGCTTATTAATTTGATAATTCCATTTCTTCTTAATTTTTTTCCTCTTGCCAATAAAGTCTCTAAATATATCTATAATGTGAAAGTTCAGGAGTCTCACTGTTTCCTTCCAAGTACTTCGGGAATTTGGGATCTAAAAATCTAGTCTTTTTAGTTTTTGAGTTAACTTTTTAGTTAGTTTTGAGTTAACTTTATAGAATTAAGTAGAAACCAATTTTTTCCATTCCCCTTTTTTTTGCATGTGTCCATTTTTTTCCAGCACTGCTTGTGCTTTCTTTCCTATATTGTATGTTTTTGGCTCTTCCATCACAGATCAGATGTGTATATGTTTAGGTTATTTTAGGTTCTCTGTTCTTTGTTTTTGTTTGCCTTTCTGTTTCAGTATCACAGTTTTAATCACTATTATTTTGTAGTAGTTTGAAGTCAAGGCAGCATGACACCTAAATTTTCTTTCCTCTCATAATTGTTTTTACTATATAGCATTTTTATTTTTAACATTATTTATTTATTTTTGCTTTTGTGTGATACCCAGTTAAACTCAGTGGTTACTCCTGGCTCTTCACTCAGGAATTAAGTCCTGGTGGTGCTCAGGGGACCATATGGGATGCCAGGATCGAACCTGGGTCGGCTCCATACAAGGCAAATGCCCCTACCCACTTGTGTTATTGCTCCTTGGCCCTATTTAGCATTTAGAATTATTTGTTCTATCAAAAAAATGGTATTGTGATAGGAAGTGTGTTGAATCTGTAGATTGCATTAGATAAGATGGTCTTTTAAATGTTTATTTTTCTAGTCCATGAGCATTGAATGTTTTTTAATATTAACTTTAAAAAAGTATTAAACAAAAATGGATATTATATATTGATCAAGAGGAAGATCCAACAAGAAGTTGCAGTGGTCAGTAATGTACAAAGCACTGCACTTGGCCTGTGTAGCCACTTTACAACTTCCTTCTTGCCAACAAGACAGTCTCATAGCCTCGCAGTTGAGTATCAGTGGCTGACCTGTCCATGCTCGAGAGGGCAGGACCCAGCAGCTGCAACTGCTGCACTCTAAAACACCCAGACTCCGGTTGCTTTGCTCTGTTTTGGTGGATTCTTTTCCCCCATCCTCTTTTTTTTTTTTTTTGGCTATGTGATGACTAGGTGTCACATACATATGATTATGGTGCTTGCCAGGAGTTGCATTCCTTTAGTTATTATTGCACACATGCTGGGGGTTGCTGTCACACTCCATATGTGCTGCTCAGAATTACACTCCTAGCCATTGTGTTCCACATCTTTTTGTTGTGCTTGCTGTTGCTGTACTGTATTCTGAAGATTGCACCCTCAGTTTTACTCAGGTTCCTAAACCATAGAGTCACCAGGACCACTCTCAGTACACTAGGGTGGCACTGAGGCTTAAACTCATGGCCTCATGCTGCAGAGTGATTACATTTGCCACTAAGCTGTCCCTTTTGCTCCCAATCGGTGATTATTTTTTCTCTGGCACTTGATTATGCCAGCATCGCAGTCTTTCACTTGTCTGAATGCTGGGCTGTTACTTCTGTAGTTCTGCTCTTCTTCCTGCCAAGTCAATGTCTGCCCATAGTAACGATAGTTAGTGTGTACCTTGGTAATCATTAGTGATCATTTCATTGATGAGCTCTGCTCATCCAGGTTCAGGACTTCAGATATCTGAGTGTGTATGTCTCAGGCAAACCTCGCTATGAATGGATGTAGCTTTAGTTCTGTGATACACAGTTGGTTTCTTATTGTACATTAGTGGGGGAACTTGCTTTGTACATTTGTGGGGAACTTTGCCATTTTGCTTAAAGTCCTTTTCCTATTTTTTCTTTTGTTAAAATAAAAAGGCTTTCTGGAGTATAACAGAATTGTTAGCAGTTATCAATTTGGGTTTTGCTGTTCTGCTATCTGTGTTTTCCTGTGCTTTGAAATTATCCAGGCCAGGCATTCCTGAGAGTGGTTCCTGGATACATTGACCAACACTGGGGATAACCCCTATTAAAAATGTTTTTTTATTAAAAATTTTCATTTTACTGAAAATAAGTATCTTTAGAACTCATAAAATTTTTATTTGTTGTTTTATTTTGGGGGCCCACATGTGGCAGTGCTCATGGGCTACTCCTGGCTCTGCACTCAAGAATCAGCTCTGGTGGACTGGGTGGACCCCTGGTGGACACTAGAGATCAAACTCAGGCTGCACCCAAGGAAAGCTTCCCTACCCACTGCGCTTTCATTGTGACCCCAGGAATTACAAAGAAATTTGGGATGCCACACCTGGGAATGATCAGGGTTACTCCCGGCTCTGCAATCAGGAATTACTCCTGGTGGTGCTCTGGCGCGACCATCTGGGATACCAGGAATCAAACCCATGTCGGGGAGTGCACAAGGAAAAAACGCTCTACACTGTTGTGCTATCACTCCGGCTCCAATAAATGTTTAGCTTTAAAGGCTCACCATGGGGTTGTAGCAGTAGTGCAGCAGGTAGTGTGTTTGTCTTGGATGTGGCTGACCTGGGTTTGATCTTTGGCATGGTTTAAATATGGTTCCCCAAGCACTGCCAGGAGTAATTCCTGCATGTAGAGCCAAGAGTAACAACTGAGCATTGCTGGATGGCCTCAAAATCCCAAGAGACAAAAAATAAAAGAACACATGGAGGTTATAATCATCCCTTTTATTTAAAAAATACCATTTAGTGACTAAAAAGTTTATTTTGATTTTGTCCCTTCCCTCCCAGTTTTTGAAAAATATAAATCCCCCTTTCATTTGTCTTTTGCAGAGAACTTGAAGCTCTGGGCAAAGAATTAGACATCTTTCGCACATTAAAGAAAGTGTAGAAGATAAGGTACTTATATGTGCATGTTAGCCTTTGTGTTTTTAAATGTGTTTATAGGTTGGTATATACTAATTATTTTTTGTTAACACAGTTGGAATTGAGATTGAAAAACAATTTCATGTTCTTCTTAGACCATCCATAGAACTGCAGCAAACACTGGAAAGTAAGTAACAGACTCATGATGAACATTTTTAGAAAAATTTAAATTAGAGGCTTGCCTTCTAAAATACATATCTTAAAGAGAGACTCGATCTTCAGAACAGGACTGTCACTGGGTGATACTGGAAGGGATTTATCTTCAACTTTCAATTTTGCCTGGTTGTAGTAATATATCTCATGGCTTAAATTAAGAATGAATTCAATGATAATAGATCTGGAATTTTCCCTGGTTAGCATAGCTAACTCACCTATAATTAGCTTAAATTAACTATTCAGGATTGCATGATGAGCTTGAAGTAATCGGTCATGAGCACAAGTGCTAGCTCCTGATGCTGGCTTGAGTCTCCGGCAACGGGCTTTCTCTTTGTTCTGACTACATAGTCAGCGGGAAATTCCTGTTATCTCATTTGATTACTTTGAAGAAAGCCAGAAAATTAGATATTTTTAGTGAAATTGATTACATAAAACTTACGATTTTTGATTCAACTAATGAGCAAAAAGCCAGAATAGCATATTTAAAATCAAGTATTTATATGGGCTGAAGATAGACATATGTTGCCCACTTACTATTTCTGTTTGAAATGTATTGACTAATAAATATTGAGACGTTTTTAAATGTTTTAAGCCAATTTGAATAGATTTGTTTCCCCATTACAGATGATGAGAAGCTCTCAGAGGTAGAAGAAGCTCAGGAACAAGTATGGAAACAGATCCTAAACCATGATCGCTCACCATTTCCTTGAATATTGGAAGTGTGTTCAGAATTTGTTGTGCTCTTTTTTAGAGATAGTTTTGGTAGTAAGCTACTTCACTTTTAATTATTACTGCACAGTTCATATTTCTTTACATGAAGAAAAAATTGCATTAGTGTTGATTTAAGGAACTGCCTTTTTTATTCAATATAAAGATTAGACTAGTATTCACATGTTTAATAAACATGGTTTCAAAGAATATCATAAAATTAGTATTTAACTTAGTTTTTAATGGGTAACATTAATTTGCTTGCAAAATAAATTGGAGATTGAAGGTTTTTTTTATTCTAGTGTGTATATATGTGAAAAAATGAGTCCATTTCTGGGATTTTCTCCATTTGAAACTGGAGTCAACAAATGGACATCAAGAGAGTTATGAACTTCCCGGAAATTGCATGGAAGATGTTTGTGATGTATATTTGTTGTGTGAGAGGTTGCATGATGGGAAATGTAAAAGGTGGGCCAGAGGTGAGAGGATAACAGGTGGCTGAGCCTTGGGAGTCAACCAACTCATATTGTTCCCAAGTCGACCAGGAGTGATCTCTGGGGATTGAGGCTGGTGAAAGTGCTAAGCACCACTGGGGCCCTTAGAAACAAAAAAGTAGTAAAGGGCGTAAAGTAAATAATTGTAAATTCGTTCCTAGTTTGCTTTCCCCTTAATACTTGATCAAAATTGACTTAACTAAATGCAAATGGTTTTTATAAAATCCTCCATTTCCCATGAAGTATTGAATTCTTATTGGATAACTTGTTAGGCTCCTATCTTGATACATTTATTTTAGTTCATAAAAGCTGACACATTTGCACAAATTCTTTGTACTCATTTTTACATTCTTATAATTTTTGTGTAAAGTTCTCTTATTTTAAGAACCTAAAGTTAGCTCAATCAATTAGTGACCTAATAGCTGTAAATATTTTCACTCATTTCATTTCATCTGTTAAGTCAAATTAAAAATTTCTTTTTGTAACTAATATGCTTTAGATCTACATTTTCTATTTTTTTTTTTTTGGGTGACCCTGTTTAAGCATTGCCCAGGGGTTACATATGGTCTATAGCGGTCCCCATATACTTGGATGCCAGGAGGTAAAACTGGGTCAACCGCATGCAAGGTAAACACCCACCTTGCTGGCCTGCTATCACTCGGCCTCCAACATTTCTATTTTTGTTTATTGTGGGAACTGATTAAGAAAATTTTCACTCACATTGACTCAGAGTTAAAATTCTTTTTATAAAGGCTATAACCCTTTCCCCTACTCAAGGACCATAGAGTGAGGAAGCGGTTAGGTTTTTGGGTGATGCTCTACTTAGCTTTCATTCCCACTTAGCTTGCAGCCCCGCCCAGCTCTGCTAGGGAGGTTTTGATCAGCTCTGGTGCCCGTAATTCTGCAGGCCACCTGGGGTGCTGCATTTCAATAAAGTTGTTTTGCCTGCATTCATCTCTAGATCGTCTCTGCCTACAATGGCTGGGCTGGGAAGTCTGGTGATTTTTTTTTTTTTTTTCCTTTCTTTTTTTGGTTCACAGCGGCAATACTCAGGGGTTACCTGGCTCTTTACTCAGGAATTACTCCTGAGGGTGCTCAGGGGACCATATGGGTATCCAGTATCCAATTCGGGTCAGCATGGTGCTGGTGAGCCAGTAAAATGCTTACCATGGGCTATTACCTACAGGCCGTGATTTCTACTCTATAAAATAAGCTGACAGAAGAGAGGCCGCACACTTTTGCCATTTTTGGGCTTCCCTTGGCGTTTTACTTCTCTGTCCTTTCTTTCTGTTGGGCTTCCTAACATGTGTGATAGCAGCCATCTTGGCCTACACGGAGCTGGGGTCTAGCTGGGAACCCGGAGTTCGAAGTTTTCCCTGCTCTTGGATTATATATGGGGATCCTGTGATAGTAAGTCCCTTTAAACTGCAATGGAGTCCTGAGTTTTGATCCTTTCTGCGCTGGCTTTGGAGGTAGAAGGGAACTCGCCACTGGTATTGTTGAGGACCTGAGCAGCCACAGCAGTCAGGGTCTCCTAAAGTAATGTGACCCCGGGGATGAAGCTGAGGCTATACTCTCATTGCTCCCTCGCCTTCTGCACTTCCCTAGGCCACTGACCCATCTCTTCCGGCCCTTTGTCACTGGGAATCCTAGAGCTGTGTGTCAGGACTGCCTTGGTGCTGGCACGGCCCTGGGGTTTGAAATCTCAAGTCTAGGAAGGGAGCAATAGTCCAGCGAGTAAGGCATTTTGCACTTTGCAGCACGCGCGTGGCCAAAGGGGTTCAATCCCTGGCATCCCTTATGGTCCCCAGCACTCCCAGGAGTAATTCCTGAGCAAAGGCAAAGTAGCCGAGAATCACTGGTGTGACCCCCCAAAAAAAAAAAAAAAAAAAAAAAGAAAGAAATCTCAGTCTATACTTGTTGGAAGTTTCTTAATTCCTTTGAGCCATCTTCCAGGCCCCCTTTTTTTTTTCTTTTTTTGGGTCCACACCCAGCAATGATCAGGGATTACTCCTGGCTCCGTATGTAGGGACCACTCTAGGGTGTGTGCTCAGGGGACCATATGGGTTGCCATGGGAGTGAACCCCGGTTGGACGGGGTGCAAAGGCAAATTGCCCACCATCAAAGCTATTGCTCCAGGTCCCCCCAAAAGAACTTTTCTAAGAACTATTGGCCAGAATATTCTAAAAGTTGCTTCCCTCTGCCATTGATGAGTTGACTGAAAGATTTATTCAGGATTGTAGCCAGAAGATAAGAATCCTCTGAAAGGCAACTTTTATCAGGCTTTCACAATCAGAAGCGTCCCCTTAAGTACATGGGAAACATACGTTTTTTCAGTTTATACTTCCTCATATTTCTTTTGGAGATCCTCTGGAAACTGTTTAGGAAGATCACAATTTCCATCCCCTGGACACTCACATTGTTGAAGCCTCAGCATGTCTTTTGGGCCAGTAATTTCATGGACTTATCAGCCACAGGTTTCTAGAGGTCAGCTCCACCTATAACTAGATAAAATAAATAAAAAAAGCCATGCATTGGAAAGCATTGTCAAAAATGAGAGTGCTGGCTACTTTATTGAGAGATGAGTTCGGGAATTGGTAGACGCTTTGCAAGTCCCGAAAGCATTATTCTAATTCAAGTCATGGCAAACAGAGCTTGAAAACATACATTTACCACCTAGTGGTAAAGTCGATCCCATTTCTTGTTGAAAGAATCCTGTGTGCTTGCTTTCATTTTAATTGAATCCACTTAACATTTATTAGGCACACAGCATTATCCTAGGTGCCCTTAGCAATTTTTTTATCCACTCAGAATGCCCCCCCACCAACACTGTTCTTCGTGCTCCAACTATTAATTTTGTCCCCACATTCTTCGTGTTTAGCAGCTGTGTATCCAGTTAAGCTTCTCATCTTTTGCTTCTAAACACAAGTAAGGGCCACTTCAAATTACCTGCATTTTGAAGCTTTCCTACTGTCAAATCTGATTTTCGGAGGAATTTTTCCATGTTCGTTTCTTTTTTTTAGTCCCCTGGAAAACTGTGGTCTCTTTTTTTGATGAATATGGAACTCTATCAGAAGTACAAAAATACATCCAGTTAGAAAATACCAACATTAGTTCTGTGGTGGGGTATCAATAGCAGTTCTCACTCTTGGGACATTTTCTTATAAACTGAACATTTTGCCACACAACAATGGGCTGGAGAACAAATTCACATTATTCTCCACGTGCATGTAGCTCGTTTGTGCCCAGAACACACTTTGAAGAGATCTGTAGGCGTGGTGAAGATGGAATTGTCTAATTAAAAAAAATGCATACTTACAGGGGAAAAAGCAGGTCATTTACAAGGGGAGGAGGAAATTGTTTCTGTTACTGCTAAGCACAGTTAGAATCGGGCTGCTGGGACCAGTGCCCCAGCAAGCTCATTAGCAGGTTCCTTATTTTCATGCAAAGTCATGTTTCCGAACATAAAAAAGCTCCGGTTCTGTACACCTGGTGCTTGATGCTTTTGTGTGACCCCCTGGATTGCTAGCTCAAGTACAGATAGTGTTGCTGTTGATACTCTTCCTAGGTCATGGCTTCTGGCTAATGTGCCCTTTTGGTCTTACTGGGGTGGCTTCCTTTACTTCCCTTGGACTTAGTAACAGCACATGGGGGCTATAGTAAGAGCTTACACAAAATAGGGGGTTCCTAGCCACATCTACACTGCCGCCCAAAAAAGCACTCACTGAATCTTCCCCAAATTCATATAAAGTTAGACTTCTCTCTCATAAACAAGCGTTTTCCCCTATTAGGCAACTACACACTCCACCTAATGACTCAGTGATTTCTGTGTTTATTGAAAACTCTAAAAGTCGATGGCTGGACTAGGCCAGTTCTGTGAAATGGGACGGGTGGGGTTGCAGTGAAGAGTAGGAGGAGAGGGGATGTCTCTCCTCAGAGGTGACATCTGCAGGCCTTGCAGCGGCCCTGGACATCACAGCTTTAGTGTTTCCAGTTTCTGAATTTTTTCAGAAGATAGCTGGAAAATTTAGACTTCATTTTGAAAAGATTTTTTATAGCTGCTTTATTTTCTATCGGCTTTTTAGACCACACCCTGACTGCTCAGGGCTTTGTCCAGGTTACTGAAATTTTGGATTCAATCCTCATGGGGTCTGAGGGAACCATATAAGGTGCTGGGGATTGAACCTAAGTTAATACATGTGCAAGGCAGTGCCCCCTGCTGTGCTATCTCGAGCCCCTAAATACTCTCTAGTTTTACTTTTTTGTTTAATTTTTTGTCTCACACCTAGAGATGCTCAGGGGTTACCCTGGCTCTGCGCTTTAGGAATTGCACCTGCGGTATTCAGAGGATCATATGGGTTGCCAGGATGGAACCTAAGTTGGCTGTGTGCAAAGCAAACACCCTCCCCACTGCTTACCTGCTCCAGCCCCCAATACTCTATTTTTTTTTTTTCTGTGGGGTCACACCTAGAAATGCTCAGGGGTTTCTCCTGGCTCTGCACTTAGAGATTACTACTGGCGGTGCTCGGGGGAGCATATTGGGATGCCGAAGAGGATCGAACCCGAGCTGTACGGGCGGCCGTGTCTGAGCAAGCGCCATACCTGCTGGACTATTGCTCCTGGCCCCCATACTCTCTATTTAAATTTTTGTTATACCACTGTATACAATTACATGAAACGTTCATGTTTTGAGTTTCAGTCATACAGTGTTCCAGCACTATCCACTCCACCACTGCCGCACCAATCTCCCCACACTCCCTCCACCTACCCTTCCCCAGCCTGCCTCTATAGCGAATTTACCTTCTCTCTCTCTCTCTCTCTCTCTCTCTCTCTCTCTCTATCCTCTTACACTGGCATATAAAATATTTAAGATTTATACAGTGCGTAAGTCTCCATGTGTATATTCAGTTGTGAATTCTAGTTTGATACATTACAATTCCCCATTCCTTCAACCTTCCCAGTTTGGTACAGCTACAGTGATCATTACAGTGTATAAGTGTTCCAAGATCCTGAGGAAGACCTGGTCCTAAACTTCATTATTATCTACACAAGCCTGTTGC
>JAJIBD010012622.1:0-46844 GCA_021461705.1 Cryptotis parvus | reverse complement strand
TTGCTCCAGGAAACATAAAGAGCCTCAAACCATTCCATCAGGTCATGGGAATGAGGTCTATAATTGTTACTGGTATTTGGCATATCAAATACAACACGGGTAGCTTGCCAGGCTCTGCCGTGCGGGTGGCATACTCTTGCAGTCACCTCTGATCTCCAGCATTTATTGATGAACCACGGGCCGCAAGTGGCATGCAAACTGGGCTGCGATAGGCTCTTTTGCTGGGTAGAGTTCCTGATGAGAGGGAAGTCGGGATATGGAAAATGGCAGCCCTCATGGAATAGGCGGGGCGGATCGTCTGGCACTTGTGAGGGCTCTGGTGGCAGGCCAGGGCTAGAACCTGCCATCTATAAATTATAGACTTTATAATCTAAAGTCATAGATTTTAAATCAATTGAAAGAGTACTCTTCTTTTAGTAATGGGGCAACTAAATAGCCAGTTAAAGAAATGATTACATTTACGTATATCTCATACCACTGTAACAATATAAATATGGCCACATGTAAAAATGCCAAATATAAGAATTACATCAGTCATAAGAATGACTGATGTAAAATTATGACAATGATGGCATATTTATATAGTGATGGCAGTCAAAATATGCATCTTTTTTTTAATATTTTTGCTTATAGAAATGTGAAATATACATAAAGTACTCTTGAAACATATTGAGGTACCGTGACTGTCTGAGTGGAGGATTAGTAGTGAAAACTGAACTAGCCTTCTTTCTTGGACAGCATGATTTCTGGAAAGAACAATTGGCACACAAACTGTGATTATTTGAATGGGATATTTGACAGCTATTTCCTTGGATGAAATTAGCCTGTCACTTCATAGAAAACTAACAATATTTTCTAAAAATAACAAAATTCATATTTTGAAGTGAAAAATAAAATTTTTGGGAAGCTTACATCTGCCATGATGGGCATGATAAATTCCCAGTACTTAAAAGATTTTGCTGATGAGATTGATGATGATATAAAACAATATAACCTATTATTAATAAAAACAGTCAACATTTTGAAGATTTGCAGATCTCTCTGAACCAATTCTTGTTTTGGAAATTATTGCTATTTTATTAAAATTGAGATGATTGATGCTCCATTTAGTGAATTTATCATTGTTTTGTAAATGACTAATTTTTAATTTCTAAATTAACTTCTAATTGCATAAATATGTAAATAAATAAAAGTCTTTGGGCTACACACAATAAAAAGTCTGGGAACCTATAATGTGGGATATAATGGCATTGATTCTAAATTAACTCTTCCGTCTTTTATGTCTATTTTTTAAAAAGACTCTCATTCCCTCTTAGTCTGATCTAACAATGCCAGATTCTCTGTGACTCTCAAGTAGCTTTTTAAGGACTATGGTCAAGGCCACTAGTCAAGGCAGACATACACCAGTAAAGAGAACACTGGACATTCAGTCCCAGAATTAGATCTTCCTGTATCTTTATGACTTCCAGAAAGAACATTACTTTGTATAACAAAGATAAAGTCATTCATGTTTTGCACATGAATTTTTTTTCTGGTTAATCAAGATTTATACTGCAAGCAAGAAAAACAAAAAAAAACCACATATTGAAGAATCTGGTGTTTATGTCATTGTGTGTCACTGTAATTGTGGCCGCATATCTGATATGCTGGCATAGATATTGCATGTGAGAATAGACTTTATGGTTAGGTTTTATGACTATTATGGTATTTTGTATTTTTTTTTTAGTTTGGGGCACACCCAGCAATGCTCAGGAGTCAACTCAGGTCTCTACCCTCAGGAATTACTCATGGCAATGCTCGGCCCATATGGGATACTGGGGATTGGGCATGTGGAAGGCTAATGCCTAACCTGGTATACTATCTCCAGCCCCAAGAGAATTTTTCAAATATGTAATTTTTGTGTTTAGTACAAAAGTTTAATTCAAGATACTTGTAGGAGTTGTGGTACTCTGCTTGCAAACTTTCATCCTGATATCCACTGGTCCCATTTTTTTCGACAATTTTTTAATCAATGTTACTAATATAATTGATAAAGTTTTTTTTTTTTTTGGGTCACACCCGATAATGCTCGGGGTTAGTCCTAGTTCTTCACTCAGGAATTACTCCTGGCAGTGCTCTGGGGACCATATGGTATGTTGGGGATCGAACCTGGGTTGGCCACATACAAGGCAAAAGCCCTGCCAGCTGGACTATTGCTTCGCCCCAAATTGATAAAGATTTTGGGAAAAAAAGTTGGTGAGGATGGCTTTGTGCTTTGTGTCACATCCAGTGGTGCTCAAGGGATATTCCTGCGTCAGTACTTGAATGGTGGTGGTGCTCAATGTACCGTATATGGCACTGGGAATTCAAGTTAGGACCAGTCACATTGAAAGGAAAGTAACTTAAACTTTGTCCTATCTCTCTGGCTCCAAAATAGCTTTATTTTTCTTTTCCACCTACCTCTAGTTTATAACTTTCTTTCATCCTTCTCATCCTTTCTTCCTTCATTTGGTTCTTTATTCTTCTTTGTTTTGCTCTTTAGGAATAATCAAACAGTTATATCACATTCTATCATCTAAAAAATTTACAAATATGAAAAGTCGAGCAAGTTATTAATGATTAATCTTCTCTATTGTTACTGTTTTTGGCATATCGAATACACCATGGGTAGCTTGCTGGGCTGTGCCATGGCTCTGGGTTCAACACAGGGGGCCCAGTCTTTTTCCTATGTCAGACTGTCCACCATCCATGGCCTGCAGGGCAGAGCCCTGGGGGTGGAGACAAGCCTATCACCTTCTGCCACCTGCCAATGCAGTTGGGCACCACAGCTACACCTGCAACACCTTGAGGGGCAGGAATGGTTCATCTTACCAAGGGTATTTCTGTAGATTCTGTTAATATACCTGTATATAACTAATTTTTATTTTATTTTTATTTTTTTTTTTGCGATTTTGGGTCATACCCAGCAATGCTCAGGGGTTTCTCCTGTCTCTGCACTCAGTAATTACTCCTGGCATTGCTCGGGTGACCATATGGGATGCCGGGGATCGAACCCAGGCCAGCACAGGCCAGCCACATGCAAGGCAAACGCCCTACCTGCTGGGCTATCACTCCGCCCCGATTTTTAATAAATGAATTCTTGAAGTCAGAAAACTAGCACAAGGGTAAGGTGCTTGCAGGTATAGCCCCAGTTGTAACCCCAGCACCGTATAGTTGTTCAGGAACCTTTGGGTGCAGGCCTGGAAGGCACTGCCAACCTCAGCAGTGATCCAGGAAATCCTGAGCACTGCAGGCCTGAGTAACACTGCATCCAGAGGCTTCCTTGAGTGGAAACACAGGCCTTGCTGACTGAGATTCTCCAGCGCTACTTGTAAACCAAA
The DNA here is from genome assembly GCA_021461705.1 of Cryptotis parvus. NCBI lineage: Eukaryota > Metazoa > Chordata > Mammalia > Eulipotyphla > Soricidae > Cryptotis > Cryptotis parvus. The sequence goes on along the minus strand of JAJIBD010012622.1, from coordinate 43,485 downwards.
GACTAAAATATGTAATTCTTAAAAATCAATTGGGTTGATCCAACTAATCAATTGGATTAAATAGCACATTTTTATTTAGCAATCAAAGTTCAATTAAAACTCTTTTGACTAATTTGGCTGGGGTAAAGGGGTGAATTTAAGTAAACATTTTTTCACTGTTAGCAAAAAATATGTTAATATTTCTGCCTTATTTGGAATTAATTTCATCACGGATGCTATAAAATTTTAATGACATGTTTTTTGCTTCTACTCTATTTTTGTTGCCTGTTATTGTATTTAATTAGCGAAAGGTGATTTTCACCTACAAAAACTTAAGCTACTTACATGTAGTGATTATGCAAATAAATAAGACACTTTTTGGTTTTACAACTGTTCTTTTAAATGTATACATAAGAAAGATATTAACTTCCTTTTGAATGTATTTTGGAAAGTAACTCTTTTTTGCTGTTTGGAGTACGTGAGTTTTGTACATTAAAGTTTTATAGTAATAAAATAAATATTACTATAAAATAAGATGTAATAGCAATATGTTCTACGTGGTTTCAAATATATATAAAGCATCACTAGCAATATTAAGTATTTAAATAAGTTAATAAAACATTGCCCAATGTTTTAATAACAACCAGATGTCATTGGGCTACACTGGCACATCAAATGGAAATGTTACTGGCACCCGCTCGAGGAAATCGATGAACAACGGGATGTCTAGTGATCTAGTGATCTAGTGAATAAACCATTAAGTTTCCTTAGATGCTCTACATGTCCATATGTGTCATGTCATTTAATTACATTTTGATAAATCCCACAGCCATAAAAGAGAATGCATTTATCCTAAAAATGTGTGGGCCATAATTAATAGGATAAAATAAGTAAAAATTTAAAACCTCAAAATTCTGTGTAGGTTATAACCCTTCATTATCACTAAAACTTATGTACATATATAGGTGTGTGCAAACACATATATATATGTATATATAATTGCTTGTATATAGAGACAGAGAATCTGCAGCAATGTGTAAGGATTTCATCTGTGTGACAGAATACAAATGATAATTTACAATTGATTGTAATTTTCACAAGTCTAAAAAAGGATTCCTTCCAAAAATTTTAAAGGAAAAATGTACCCAGCTACTTCTATCTCCATTGTTAGTATTTTTGTATTTATTATTTTGGTAAAGATCGAAACATGTGAGCACTTCCATGAGACTCAGTGCTCTTGCACTTCTGAGAAGTCTCTCTGTCCAGGTGCAGTGTCAATCATGCAACACCGGAGGGCAGAACTAGGGAGGAGATGTTTCTTTGAAGTGCAAATATCATCTGGGTAAGCAGCTGCCATAACTTACAGTAAAATGCTACAGGCACAAAAGCAGTCCCTCTGGGACCAAAATAATAATAATAATAAAATGATGTGCAAGATAAACAGAAAGCTTCCATTCTTCCTTCTCAACAACTCTACAACAGTTGATTGTATATCCTACTGAGATGTTGACATCTTTTCACTTGGGTGTTCCTGAATATCAGCAGGCCTCTAGCATTATGGCATAAAAATTGTACATTCACTTTTGAATGTACCACGACCTTTCCTTCTGAAAGCTATTTTGTCCAAATATTGTTTTTTCTCTGCTTTATGTAACTTTAACCTAAATTATGAAGTATGGTCATTTCTATCTTTGACCAGAGATGAAATTTCATAAGCAAACTGAGTATCTGTTCTAATACTTTTTTTTTTGGCTTTTTGGGTCACACCGGCGTGCTCAGGGGCTACTCCTGGCTCTGCACTCAGGAATTACTCCTGGCGGTGCTCGGGGACCATATGGGATACGGGGGACAGAACCGGGCCGGCCAGGCCGACCGCGTGCAAGGCAACGCCCTACCCGCTGGGCTATCCCCGGCCCTGTTCTAATACTTTTATTGCTTTTTGTTAAAAGGATATTAAGGTAGCTAACTGAGTGAGCAGCGCAGAGAGCAGTAATGACACCCCCTATTAGTACCTGGATTTTTACAGTTGTGACGTATAATCCAGTTTCTGAAATGATTGGGCTTCTATAGATGGAAAGAAATTATAGAGACGCAGCTCCCTCTAAGGCTAAATTTCCATGGTTACTTAGCTAGAGACTTCAAAAGTTTTAGGGTGGAGTGATAGTACAGCCGGTAGGGCATTTGCCTTGCACACGGACAACCTATGTTCGATACCCGGCATTCCAGATGGTCCCCCGAGCACCGCCAGGCATAATTCCTGAGTGCAGAGCCAGGAGTAACCCCTGAGCATTGCTGGGTGTTACCAAAAAAGCAAAAAAAAAAAAAAAAGTAAATAAAAAATAAGTTTCACAGAAACGTGGTGGCTTCATCGCTGAGATGTAGTCTCAGCAGCATTTGCCTTGGCGCCCAGGAGCCCCCATGGGAGGGTTCTACTAGACTGTGGTTTTGTTCTTCAGTGATGAGACCACAGAGAATGCGAACAGCTAAATATCCTGGTACTCCAGCAGCTCCTCCCAAGAGCCTGAAATAACAACCTATGCCCTTACTAGGAAATCTGAACACACACCAAGACCACCCTGCTTCCCAGGCTGGACTCTGCATTGAATGAACAAAGCCTTGATAAAAAGGAGGTATCCAAGTGTCCCAAGTGCTGTTTCTGCCTCCAGAGGCAAAGGAAGACCCATTTCGCCAGTATTTCTGTGTGTGCTTCTGATGAGCAGCGCTGAGTCTACAGTGGTTCTGAATTTAGTCCAAGAGGCACAGTTCCAAATCCATTGAACTCCAGGTTCCCAAACCTCTTTAATATCAGCATTAGAGGCAGAGGAGGGAAATAGGAGAAATGAAATTAGAAGGATAATGGTCCCAAGAAGTTTCTTGATATGGAATTTTCAATTTTTCAGTGGTCCCTGGATATGCAATCAGGATTTGCAGATCATCTCAAATGCTTTGCTCTTCCCTAGCCCCTTTGCTTCACTGCCTAGTATACCCTTGAAATCCAACCCAAAGTGTTCACCCGTGCCATGGTTTAAATATATGAAAGATGATTTTTCTCCCTTCCCAGGTTTTCTCATCTGGAAACCCCCGCCCCATCTTCCCTGCTTTCCTTGGTTTTTCTTGCTTTCCTCAGATAAAGTTTCTGTTGAATTCAGCTATTTCATCTCCAGCTCTCTACTTTCAATCCTACTGCCTGGGAACAAGGGTCTGAGCTGGCTCTAATATTCTGATGTTCTTAGGCCAATAATCTGATGGAAAGTTTGGAGTAAATTGAAAATCAGCATAGTTATAGGAACCAGAGGGAATCTCTGAGCATCATGCTTGCTGATTCCACAGTCACACACTCAAAGGATCACTGTTCATCAGGAAAGATGATGCGCTAAGGCTGATGATGAAATAAATAAGACACTTCCTGCCCTGAAGTTATCCAGACAGAGAGAGAAGATGCCATGGTAGTTTTACATGCTGCATGTGCTGCAGTGAATGTTGTGCAATTCAAAGGGTTTTGTGAGAAGACCCAGGTCCCACCCAGGAAAGAGCAAGCCTTGATTTAAACTCACTCCACGAACATGCAGATTATTATCCTTGGTGGCACATTCTCCTTTTGCATGCTCTAAATTGAGTTCTTTTATGAAAACAACGCTTACCTTTACCACTTCCATCTAGTCTCTCCATCCAAAATATGGAACTCACAGTTGACAATACTGAAAGTGACTAAAATCAAAGTTTAGTTAGACTGATTCTTCAAAGAACTAGGTAAAAGTGGCAGTAATTTTTTCCATGACACTACATTTTTCTCCTGAACCTCAAGATAGCATTCATTAGCTAGAATTTAAATTAACAGACATAAAACTGTACGGAATAATTTTGAGTGAGATAGGTATTATTTTCTCATTTTCTATTTCTATGCAATGTTCACGTGAGAATTTACCTTGAAGTGTTCATGGCTGCAGCAATGGAGTAGAGCTGATGCTTTTATTTAGTGACAGTTTAGGAGGTTGCCGCCCTTAGGCTGAAAAGCAAAAGGAATTACAGATATTCAGTGCTGCTTCCTTGGGAGTAGTCGAGCAGAATAGAAGTCAAGCAGAGTAGGATTGGGGCTGCATCTAGATTGTGCCGCTGCTTTTGATAAATGCCCTTGAGAAACATGCTGAGACCAGGATCACTGCCTAGCGAAGGAACAGCCAAAACGGAAACTGGCTTGCAATCAAGATTCAGGCTGCAAGTTGCACCTGTTTTTTGGACTTGGTGCTTTTTTAAGGTGTGCTTCCTGAATCGTCCTAAGAGGCGCTTTATGAATAGTCTGTATTTCTGAGCACTGCCTCATCTCCCCTCTATAATGCAAACACAGTACAACTAACAGAGTAGTCTGGGATGACACAACAAGCTGGGGAATATTAAAATACAAAGTGTGCCTCCACATTGCTAAGAAAAGTAGCAATTATCAGAACCATGGTCTGAGATGTCTCCAGGACCAGGGGTTTCTAGAGGGACTTTATCGTTCCAGATATACCCCGATGTAAGTTTTGTCTATGTGAGTAAATCATATTCCATTCATGTAGCGGAGCTGCTGGGGTCCCCAACAATACCAGGAAACGAAGTTCCCTCTCTCTGAAACCGACGGGAATGGTTGAAAACTCAGGAATTTGGCACAGTTTTTTTTTTTGCTTTTTTTTTTTGTTTGGGTCACACCTGGCAATGCTCAGGTGTTACTCCTGGCTCTTCACTCAGGAATTACTCCTGGCGTTGCTCAGGGTACCATATGGGATGCAAGGGATCTAACCGGGTCGGCCACATGCAAGGCAAGTGCCCTACCCACTGGACTATTGCTCCAGCCCCAGGAATTTGGCACAGTTTTTAAAAGGCTTTACTATCACAGGTTCTGATATACAATCCAAGAACAGGAAAGACCCCAGACTTTGGGTTCCCGACTGTGCCCCAGTCTTGTGTAGGCCAAGATGGCTGTCACCACATGTTAAAGCCCAACAGGGAAGAGAATGGAGAGGAGAGGCAGAAAGCCAAGGGAAGCCAAAATGGCAAAAGGGCCTTTCTCCTTTCTCCCAGCTTATTTTATATATAGAAACCCGCCAAAACTTCCCAGGATGGCCCATTGTAGGCTGGGCTATCTATATTGAAGCCAGGCTATGGACCCTTTTGAAATGTAGATCTTCAGCTGGGACTTTTGGCTTCACAAATGCCAGAGCTGATTCACCTCCCTAGCAGAGCTGGCAGGGGCTGCAGCTAAGTGTAGCTGGAGTCTAAAGTAGAGCGTGCCACCCAACACATTCATACAGATGATCTTACATGAAAGTGTAGTATTCCCATTAAATTCTGATATGGCTTGGAAAACTGTATTGATGAGGGTAGGCTAATTTTTTGTTTTGTTTTATTTTGTTTGAGAATCAAACCTGGTTGTGCTCAGGGGCTTACTCTTGGCTCTTTGCTTGGGGATCGCTTCTAGCAGGTTTGGTGACCAGATGTGGTATTGGGGATCAAACCTAGGTCAGCACAAGCATTTTATCCACTGTGCTATCTCTCCGGCCCCTGGGAGCTAATACTTTTAACATATAACCTATTTTCAGTTGCAAGCTGACTCTTAGTTTAAAACACATGACAGCTTTAAGAAAATAAAAACTGCCTGAAATCACTAGAATTGTAATAACTGTACTAATACATCTAATTCAAAGAAGGATAAATACAGGTTTCCTCCTCTATATAAAACTAGAAGCCATTTGTAGATCAAATAGTGAAAAGTGAGGAAGCAGTTTCCATTAAAAAATACGGGGATGGGGGGAATATGAGAATTCCCAGGCACTAAGAATAACCTGCAAGTCAATACAAACACATAGAAAAACCTAGGTAAACACCAGGAGGTAGTGGAGGCAGGAAGGCCTTAGGGAAGGTGCAGAGGGGCCCTCACCCCCTCTTTGCCGTTACATGACATCTAGAATGGCTGCTGCAAAAGACACTAACGCCATGTTTCCTTCTTGCCTTTGTGTTATTAAAGCGCACATCCTCTTTTAGATTTCCTTTTGACTATTGAAACAGGCAATGTGAGTCTTCCCTCAAGCAAAGTGGCTTCTAATGATTTTTCAAAAACCAGGGGGCTACCTATGTATAGACACATACCTAGAATCTTTGAAAAGGGGCAAACTTTTGGCTTCTGTGACACAACAAAAATTGTGTGGTGACGTCTCATCTCTGCTTTAAAATAATTCTCACATTATATGAATGTATCAGAATTTGGATTAGATCAGGGATACTTATTGTATAGAATTTCTTTATAAACTGAGTCATATAACTGAGCCATAAAAGTGACAGTAAGTATTGTAATAGCTTTCGTTAACCTGTGAAAGCAAAACAAGAGTGTTGGGTGGAGCTGAACAGCAGGCACGTGCCGCCCTCTAGGGCACAGAGCCAGTCTTAGGTCCCTTCCTGGCTCCCCCTTGAGCCTCCATTCATTTTCTCCGTTTTAATTTCATTCACTCTCCCACCTCCCACAATTTTCCTTCTTCTTATCATGAAATTTTCTGAGGTTCGAATTACTGTTGTTTCGAACCACAGAGCTCCTTGGAGGGTAACATCAGCCTTGGTGTTGGTAAGAAAAATCAGGGAAAGGGAAAGAAAGAGAGCAACAGAGAAGGAATAGCTGGTGGCAGTGGTGTGGTGGAGTAAGGCCAGAGGCACGGGAGACCTGTGAAAGTAAAAAGCAGAGTCAGGAGTTTTTCTCAGAACTCCCAGGTGGATGGTAACAAAACTTTTTGATAAGAAATATTAACAATTGTTTGAATGCTAGTACTGCACAACATAATCAATGGGTTATTAAACCACGTCATTGTCTTGGCTATCTTCCACCCTTGCAAGCTACTTATGACCTCTCAGGCTTAAATCACTCGAAGAAGTATTGCTCTGAAAAACTTGATTTTGACTACAATTTATACTCACTGGCAGTGGTAGAAATTACTGTGACATGTTTCCCAGAGTTATCTACTTGGATAAGACAGTTACCTACTTGCATAACTAGTTACCCCACCTATGGATACTTCAGTTAACTGAAAACAAAGAACTGTTAGAAACTCAAGTTCAAGGCTACTTACTTTGTTACTAACCAACAGCTGAATCTTGGACTAAAGATCCTTGTACTGTACTGCCTAATGTATAACAAGGACTTTGTGCACAAAGACTTATTATTCTACGTATTTTTAGAGTAAAGCAAATACCCATGTCTGAGTTCAGTGCTGAAGAATCATTAATAGTGGGAGAAGGGATTTGGAAATGCCTTAGGTTTCAGATTTGCTTCTTCCAGCTTCCTAGTTCTAAAACATTATATAGAGTTGTTTAGATAAATAAAGGTGTTTTTTTTCTGCTGCAGAGAAATAGGATTTACCAATTGCTGGATGAAGTGCTTGAGGAGTCTTTACACGCTATAGTCAACTTCAGTTTCAAAGAAGAAAACATAGATGATTTTCGAAAGTTCATGCTGCTTCTTCACTGAATTTTAGGTGAGTGTATCTGAAATGAAAGTGGATCTTAAACTATTTCTCCAGAAATTGCCACTCTCTCCTTAGAATGAAAAAATAGGGTTAAATATCGTGAATTTTTTTTGTACTTTTCATGGGTACCAGACAGTGAAAGACTTCATGTTCTATGCCTCTTGTTTATTTTTTAAAATCTATCTCAACTATGGGGTGTGAGATATTGATATAGCTCTGACGTCTCTTTCTAGTTTCTGTTAAGCAAATATCCTAAAACTCCATTCTATTCTAAAGGTCATATAATATTTTGACTGTGTTAAAGTATTAACTATAAGAGTAATAAGCCAAAATGAGACAAAACCATGTTTTGGGTAGTTTAATGAGACAAAAATTCAAAGGAGATGATGGAAGTTTAAGATTTAAGTTTTTTAATCATGAACAAGTCTGGAGTGTAAGGTAACATTTGAGGGGCTGCCCACTGAGATTTCATAATGTCGAAAGTAGGTATGTTAATGTGGGCGTGGTGTTGAGACCGCTGGGCACAGTTCAGCACACAGACATGGACCCACATACTGAGCTTTGGTTTTGTTTTTTTTTTCCTTTGGCCTGGCCATAACTTGAATGGATAATTTTCTTACATCATCACACATAATTACCTTTTAATGCTATAAAAGACAGGAGCCTGGAGACCAGTGCTTTACTATTATTCTGCTGTATGCTGTTGTTCTTTCTAAACAGAAAAATAAAAGAATAGAGGAATTGAGCCTTACTGAAGAAATTGTGTGACTTGCACCTTCTCCTGGGTAGTTTTCCCATAGGTAGTTTTATTTTTTGCTTTTTTTGGGGGTGGGGGTCACACCTGGTGATGCTCAGGGGTTTCTCCTGGCTCTGCACTCAGGAATTACTCCTGGTGGTGCTTGGGGGACCATATGGGATGCTGGGGATCGAACCTGGGCGGCATGGGCCAGCCACGTGCAAGGCAAAAACGCCTCTACCCACTGGACTATCGCTCCAGCCCCCCATAGGTAGTTTTATCATTCATTTGGAAGAATGGTGAACACTTAAACACTATATTAACCTCTGCTGACAATCCCAATAAAATAATGTAGCTGACAGAGTATTGAACACTTTCTAGTTATAATACTAAAGGTAGAGCTGTATTTTTATGCTTTATTTTTTAATTTATTTTTATTGTTTGGGGGCCATACCTGGAACTGATCAGGGCTTACTCCTAGTTCTATTCTTAGGGATCACATCTGATACTTCCATTCTGCCTATCAAATCAATGGAATTTTTTAAAATTCTAAGATATGTCCTATATATAATTTTTGCTTCTTAAATACTCACATTTCACAATATTCTTTTTTTTGCTTTTTTGGTCACACCCGGCGTTGCTCAGGGGTTACTCCTGGCTCTGCACTCAGGAATTACACCTGGCGGTGCTCAGGGGGCCATATGGGATGTCGGGGATAAAGCCCGGCCAGTCGCATGCAATACAAGCGCCCTACCCACTGTGCTATCACCCAGCCCCATCACAATTTTCTATGTTTAGTATCAAAACTACTTTTTTGGGTATGTGTTTGATGCCTGTATTCATATTTAAAACTAGAGCATTAAGTTAATTTCATTATGGATCTCTCATTCAAGGTGTTTTCTACTTTTTAGGAAATCAACCTGATGCCTGTTTAATTCACTTTAGGTTTAAATCACAGTTGTGCCATTGTCTCAATAATTACACTTACTCAATAGGACTTCACTTATATTAAAGTAGCTTTTTCAGGGGCTGGAGCAATAGTACAGTGGGTAAGGCATTTGCCTCACATGCGGCTGGACCTAGGTTTGATCCCAGGCATCCCATATGGTCTCCCGAGCACTGCCAGGAGTAATTCTTGAGTGCAGAACCAAGGGTAACCCCTGAGCATTGCTGGATGTGACTCGAAAAGCAAAAAAAAAAAAAAAAAATAGATAAATAAATAAATAATAAAGTCGTTTTTTTCCGTTCATTTTGATACTTCACTTGATGGTTTAAAATGAAAATCAGTTGATATTTTTATTCCATTCTCGTTTATTTACACAGACATTTTCCCTTGCGTTATTTTCTCAGAGGTCACTGTGACAGATCATTCGTCCATTTTAATGAATTGTAGGTACATTCAAAGGGACATTGTGTCCCTCCTACCAGCAGTTTTCATCTGTGCAGTACTAAAGTGAAACTTGCAATGCCTAACTGAGAATCTTTTTCAAGAACGTTAAATGTCGTCATGAGCAGAATTACTTGGACCCTTTCAAAACAAATTTGGGTGACAGGATGAATGTTTGTATGATGTGGTTAAAGATGCCCTAAATAACTAATGTTCCCAAACAAATTTTCTTTAGTCTGGTACAGCAATGAAGGTTCTACATTTTCTCTCCAGCCTACAGAAATAATGTTATGAAGTGATGTTTTAAATAGATCTATAATTATGCAGCTGTCAGAAAGAATAAAATCTTAATATTGCTGTGACATGAATGGAACCAGAGGCTGTCATGGTCAGCGGAGTCAGGAGGAAAGAGATATGTAATGTATCTATGTGAATTTTTATATGTGAAATTTCATAGGTGAAATTTAAAGATACACAGTAAGGAAGCAACAGAGGTCCAAATGCAACAGAGCTGAAGAGTTTGTCCATAGAACTGAGTTGGGGAGAGAAAGAGCAGAAAGGGAGGGTCCTCTGGGACTTTCGTGTTGGGTGTGGTGTTGGAATGATGTACACATTCATTAAGTGCATCATATATCATATAACACCCAGCAGTGTTCAGGGCTTACTCCTGGCTCTGTGTTCAGGGATTACTCCTGGTGGGGCTTGTCACGGATCGAACCCGGTCAGCCATGTGCAAGGCAAGTGCCCAACCTGTTGTATTGTTGCCCCAGCCCCACATATATGTCTGTATGTGTTTATATCGGCAGAGCCTGGCAAGCTACCCGTGTCGTATTTGATATGCCAAATCCCAGTAACAATTATAGACCTCATTCCCATCACCTGATAGAATGGTTTGAGGCTCTTCATGTTCCTGGAGCGAACAGATGCCCTGTGCTAAACTTGCTTGTGACAGGGCGTATGGAGATGTTACTGGTGCCCGCTCGAGCAAATTGATGATGAACGGGAAGACAGACAGACAGTGATATATCATAGTACATTAAGAATAATAACTTTTTAAAACTATAATTATTTGAGTTCCTCAAATATTGTATAGTTATATATTGCAATCTTTCCTGCACTTAAAAACTCTTGGGGAGAGAAATTCATCCATTAATAATGCATATAACATCAAACATAAGTCTGATGGATTATCAAAGAAGAATTCTGCGGCAGAGATACAAATATTCACTTCTGAGGGCTTAGAACACTTAAGAGGGGAAGCTGCAGAAGTAATCTAACTTCATAAGGTTTTTTGTTGGATCAAGGGAAACACTTGTCATAAAAGATAGCACACTGAACAGACCTTAATGTGATAGTGGAGGAGGGATTAGGGGGAGTGAAAATGTAGTCCTAACATTATGTGTCACATAGGTAATGAGAGATTTTTTAATGACTGGTTACCAAGTCATTCAGGAAAGTTCTTTAACCAAGATATAGTCTGTGGTACTTCTGTCCAGACAGAGTATAATATTAGAAAATCATATGTATTTAAAGACAGAAATAATATGTTCGCTATCTTTGTATCCCTATAGCTAGCTCAGTGGCACATTATAATAATTTATAAATAAATAGTTGATAAATAAAAAAAGGCAAAGAGCAACAAGAGCTAACTAATGTTTGCTAAGTTCTAACTTTTTGCTAAGCATTATTTATTATGCACATACTTCATTTCTTTTTTTCGGGGGGGTTCACCCAGCGATGCTCAGGGGTTACTCCTGGCTCTGCACTCAGGAACTACTCCTGGCGGCGCTCAGGGGGACCATATGGGATGCCAGGGATCGAACCCAGGTCGGCTGCATGCAAGGCAAATGCCCTACCCGCTGAACTATCACTCCAGCCCCACAATACACCATTTCATGTCTCAAAAACCTAATGCATAATAACAGTATTACCTCTTTTTTCAAAGATGAGAAATGAGGGCCAAAGGAGGTTAAATAACTTGGTGATGGAGCCACAGCAATAGCACAGTGGGTAGGGCATTTTGTCTTGCATGTGGCCTACTCAGGCTCAATCCCTGGCATCCCATGTGGCCCCCGAGCAACCACCGGGAGAAATTGCTGAGTTCAGACAAAGGAGTAACCCCTGAGTATTGCCAGGTGGGACCCACAAAGCAAATTAAATGAACAAATAAACAAATACTGGATGTAAAAGTTGAAATCCAGGGGCCAGAAAGACTGTACAGTGTGGGTACTTTCACAAAGCCTATCCTAGTCTGAGCCCCGGGACCCCGTCTGTTCCCCTGTGCCCACCGGGAGTGATCCCTGAGTACAGAGGTAGGAGTAAGCCCTGACACTGCTGGGTATAGTCCAAACACAGAACCACCAAAAAATTCAAATGCAAACAGTCTGCTTCAGAACCTGAGTACTTAATTAGCTGGCTCCACTACCTCTCATTTAATATGGCAACTTGACACATGAATAAAAAAAGATAGTTTATCATTAAAATTCCTTACATCATTCCAGAACTCACCTATAGTAAGAGTTGTTGCCCAGATTTTTAAGAGTCTCACCTTTAAGTCTCACCTGTAAGAGTCTCACCTTTAAGAGTTTCACCTTGAGTACACATTCCCTCTTTAATATGCAACTGCTGGATTAGAAAGATAGTACAAGACTTAAGGGTTTAACCATTGCATGCAGCAAACCCCAGTTTGATCCCTGGCACCACATATGGTCTCCCAAGCCCCACCAATAGTGATCATTGATCACTGAATCAGAGGTAAGCCCTAAGCACTCTGGGTGTGGCCATAAAACAAAAAAACTTATTTAAGGGGAGATAGCACAGCAGGTAGGATATTTGCCTTGCAATTGGTCAACCCTGGTTAGATGCCTGGCATCCCATATGGTCCCCGAGCAATGCCAGGAGTAATTCCTGAGTGCAGAGCCAGGAGTAACCCCTGAGCATTGCCAGGTGTGACCCAAAAAAGCAAAAAAAAAAAAATTAAATCCATGCACATGTATTTAATATAAATATATTCAAATATATCTTGTACTTATAACTGTAAAATATAACAGTTAGATATAATTGTCAAAAAACTTTCCACTTCATTGTCAAAGCTCAATATTTTCAGTTTTAAATGACTTGTTCTGAACTTTCACTTTTATCACTTGTCTTCCCTTTGTTCATTGATTTGCTCAAGCAGGCACCAGTAACATCTCCATATAGCCTGTCACTTGCTAGTGTAGCCCAAGGGCATTTGCTTGCTCCAGGAACATGAAGACCCTCAAACCATTCGTTTGGTCATGAGACTGAGGTCTATAATTGTTACTGGTTTTTGGCCTATCAAATATGACACAAGTAGCTTGCCAGGCTCTGCCATGTGGGTGGAATTCTCTCGGTAGTAGGCTCTCAGTTTATACATTTACTGATGAACGGCATGCAATGGGGAAAGATCGGTTTTTCTTTTGGGTAGAGCTTTGATGGGCTGTGGAGTCCAGATGTTGAAAATGGTTGCTCTCATGATACAGGGCCTTCCTCTGGCTTCTTGCAAGACTCTATTGAGATGGTGGCCAGGGCTAGAATCTGCTTTCCCTCCCAGACGCCTCATGATCAGCCGAGCACAGGGAGAGCCAATAGCAGCTCTGCCCTGTGTATCTGTGTCTCTGTGTTCTGAACTTTATATTTTAAAAATCCTATTGCTGGAGCCAGAGATATATAGATATTATTCGCAGCACCAAGTATGGTCCACCAAGCACCACCAGGAGTGATCCCTAACCACAGTGGTAAAGGCTAGAGCAGGCCCTGGTTAGAACATGTTGTGGACTCCCCAAAAGTAAACAAACAACGAAAATCATGCTGCTCCTATATGCACATTTACATAAAGATGTACACTGTTGTAGAAAAGGTTATATAGTCTTTCTAAACCTCAGTTTCCTACATATGTAAATGTATATCTAATTTGTTGTGATAACTAGAAAAAAATCTCTGTAAAATAAGCATCACATCTCCTGGTCCATTGTAGTTGTCCAGCAAACAGTAGACAATGTGATCTAATTATCCATCCTACTTCTGAGCTGCCTCAATCTCTATGCCCTATATTCCTTAGAAAACTATACAAATGGTCCAACAGAACATTTGATCCTCCGTATCTCCTTTTGTTCCTCATCTGTTGACCTTTGAGAACATAGAAATGACCCTCCACTAAAGCTATGTCCTTTGAGCCTTTACTTTGCTCATGCTGATTTTTCTTCCTAGACAGTCCCTGCAACCATACTGCTCTCCCATACACCCGTGTACCCGCAGTGAGTTACAGGAGTCATTTTTAAACAGATCCATCCAAGCTGTTACTGTTATCATTTCAGTGAAGTCACTGATGAATTCCTCATGTGTCAACAGTTTTCTGTCTGCCTCTGATTTCACATAACCCTTGGGGCCATTTTTAGATTAGCTCCTATTGTGCACACAACAGAAAGAAAAACAATCTCCTTTGATCCCTAATAGTCTAATGGCATCATTTCTCATGTTATCTGCCTTTATTCTGAATCTATAATATATGTATATATACACATACATATACACATGTATATACACATATATGCACCAACACACACATCATATACCAAACTCAGCAAATTTTCATGGAATGAAATATTTTGAACTGTGTATATTTGCAACTCAAATATTTTGAGTGCTTTAGTGTACTAGTGGTGATAGCATTCCATCCACCTAATAGAAGCAAAACAAGAGCTCAGTTAGGGGAAAGGGAAGCTAACACAGAGAATCTGTCACTCTGCCCAACGCCAAAGCAGATGCTGTATGAACACTATCTAATTTAATTTTATAATAACCCTTCTGTTTATCCATTATTTTCCTCTTTATTCAGATAAGAAAATGGAGGTTCCAAGAACTTAGCTCCACGTGTCAATGCTGTATTTCTGTCAAGTGGCAGGGCAAGAATGTAAAATTACATCTTTCCGCTGCAGCAAATTGCCCCTCTTAAAGAGCTTTCCCATTTAATCCTATAAGAAGAATATGCAATGTGTGAGATAGTGATAAAATTTTCCATTTTAAGTATTTCCCGAGGAGTAATCTATTTATAAGTCTACAGATATTTTTTCACTGAAAAACAAGTGTATGTTTAGTTTGATGCTAAAATTAGTACCAGTTTCTGTTTAGAAGTTGAAAAGATGTAGCACCTATTTATGTACGGGCGAAAATCTCATTTATTGATATCAGCACAAGCTTAGGAAAGATGATGTCTAAAACTGTAGACTGGTGGAATTTTAAAGCTAAATGTTATCTAGAATCACTGCTTGAAGTGGATGTCTTTAGAAGGCAGAGTTTCTGTCTCTCAGTTTTCTCCTTCAGAATATTTATGAGTGATTAGGGGTATCGCCCTTCAGTCGAGTGCATGCCTAGTATATGCAGGTCCCTGACTTCAATCCCCAGGACCGCATGCCACACTGCTCAGGACCACTGGCTATAGCCTGCTGGTTCCCAAGAATCACCTGGTCAGAGCAATATACCACCAGACTGATCACTAAGTAGTCAGCCCACATCTCCAGGAATGGCCCTACCCCAGTATAACTGGAGTAGCATATCTATATATCTGTCTCTGTTTGAGTAAGATAGAGAAACAGGCAAATTGGAATATTCCCACATTTACAGGTTATATCGCTGCTCTGTTGAGTTGTGTGGGGTTTGTTAATTGCCCTTTATTTCACCAGCAGAGTTTGCAAAGTTGTCATTTACCTTTACCTGAGTATGATTTAGGGTTTGGGGGAATAGTAAAAGGGTTCAAGCACTAACTTTGCCTGTGACAGACCCTGGTTTTGTTCTTGACGCTGAATCTGACACCCTGAGCACCACCAGGAGGTGCCCTCCCAGAGCACAAAGCAGGCGCACTGCTAGGTGTGGGCTCACCCCCTCAAGTACATGATTATGATTTAAAACAATGATTATCACAGGGATGGATGAAGTACTATTACCCTATTAAAAAAGAAACTAGGAATTCTGTTGGGCTTATTGAAGTTAATAATGTGCTTTAACTAACATTCATTTTAGAAAGTTTATTGTTTTAGCTTATGACAGTAGCTACAAATTTCTCTGGTTATGTGCAAATATTATATACCTTTAGACTCAAATATATATGTTCTACTTTTTTCTTCCTATTCTAGTTATAATATGTGTGATATGTGAGGTGACTCTTTTCTATTATTTGTGCTATATTTCTAATATTAGGTTTATTTTTATACCATTCCTCTTTAATATGTATAAACAGCTTCAGGATGACATGATTCACTTTCTGAAACTGAATTTCATCCCAGAATGGCAGCATCCACAAAGGGAACACTTGAAGGGGCGGGAGAGGCCTATTACTTTCCGGATAAGGTTGCGTTCTTCCCATCAGCCGCACCAAATGAACCATTCCTGACCTCAGTTAACACTGCCCCAGAGTCATCTCTGTTCACACACTTCTTACTACAGGATCACCATGCCTTGAGTAAAACAAAGCCTGCAAAGGAATGCCTGGCACAGTCCTATGGTACCTTGAATTCTTTTTGGCAAGCAACATTTGCAGACATTAAGCACAATGGCAGAATTAAAATAGTCTTCCCATTCTCTTTCAGATTTTCCTTTCCAGCAGTCTTTTACTAGGAGTAAAAGAACCTTAGAATAAGGACTTGTAAATCCCTTTACTAAACTCATTTCTTCACAGGAATTCTTCTATCTGTTCAAAGAAGGACTTTTTTTTGAGACTTTCCCTATCACCTAATGCTGAGACTGTTTATTGTACATAGAGCATTCACTTGCAAACACAGGAAGGGTCTTAGTAAAATATTATCAGTCCTCCTTCTGAGAGATTGAAAGATTGTAGGCCCTGACACACTTACACATGTTGTCGTACATGAGAAGAAAACGAACAGTCTAGTTCAGTGTATGATTGTTTTCTCATTAAGATCCCCAGGCCCTTCGCACTCACACCCAGAGTTCATGCACACTAACTCCAATAAGCTGTGGTTGCTTGGTAACCAGGGGAGGCAAGGCTGAACGTCTGAAGATCATAAATGAATAACTGAAACATTAACTTTAGTTTCAGCTGGGTGACCCAAACCTTAATTCTGCACCAGCCATCCCAGACATTTCTCATGGGCTGGTGAAACAGTAGCTTTATCAGAAGGAGCTCATTAAATCATGAAAATGAGAATGAATATTTAGCATAATGTCCTTCTCTATCGTCTGACAGGGATTCGAGAATAATTGTAGAAGCAAAGGAACTGGATCTTAACATTGCAGATATACTTATTACCAAATATAAAATGAAATGTCGGGCCAGAACTCGGGCTCCTAAACAGCGTTTTCAAGTGCTCGTGATTCTGATTGTTCAGTGTTTCTCCAAAAATGTTTCAGCATTTAATATATTCTTTGATAGCATAATCTTTCTCAACTTGAGTTTTTAAGGATCCTGAAACATTGCTCTCCATTTTGAAAGACCACTGTTTTAGAAAAGCAGGGCAAAAACAAAAGAAAATGAGAGGGCCTTCAACTAAGTGGTGAGAGTAGCCCATAAAATTTTATTAGAAGTTTAATTCCTTCTGAAGGAAGCATCGACAACTTAAAGTAGATTTCTATAACAAAATTTTGTTTGAACTGGGCTATGTGATTGTATTCCTAGGCTTTCAAAGTCACTGTCTAAAAATGCTGCTGCTTGTGAAAATGATTAAAGCAAGAGGGGAAAAGGACATTACATTTTTATGAAAGCAGGAATGAATGTACTATGAGAGTAAGGCAATACTAGGATGAATTTTTAAGGGAAAAAATGACATAAAAGAGGGGCTGGGCAGCAGGTAGGGCATTTGCCTTGCACACAGCGGCCCATGCCAGCCTAGGTTTGATCCCTGGCATCCCATATGATCCCCCGAGCACCGCCTGCAGCAATTCCTTAGTGCAGAGCCAGGAGTAACCCCTGAGTGTCACCGGATGTGACCCAAAAAGCAAAAAAAAAAAAAAAAAAGAGGGACTGGAGCAATAATACTGTGGGAGGGGTTTTGCCTTGCACGAGGCCGACCTGGGTTCAATACCAATGTCCCATGTGGTCCCCTAAGCACTGCTAGGAGTGATTCCTGAGGGCAGAGCGCCAGGCATAACCCCTGAGCATCGCCAGGTGTAACCCAAAAAAAAAAAAATGTTAAATTCCATAAATGTCAGTATTGGAAAGTGGTTTTACTGTCAGAATCTGTCTCAGATCCTGCTCTCACTTTTCTTCCTGAGTAGGCAAAGGGTTTCTTGGGTGTTTTTGCTTTCATTTTTGGGGGTTTAGTGCATAGGAATCACTCTGCATCATATTCAGAGGACCATTTTCAGGGTCGGGATTGAACCTGGGTCAGTCACATGCAAGACAAGAGCCTTATCCCCTGTGTTAACTATCCTTCTGGTCCAGAGAAGTATACTTAGAGAAGTATATTGGATACTTCAGTTCTTGAAAAGGATGTTTGTTTTTTATTTAAGTAATAAATGAACCCAGATGGTTCCCCCAAACCTGGCCAGGAATGATTCTTGTGTGCAGAGCGCTGGGCCTATCCAGGTGTGAGTCAAAAAAAAAAAAACAAAAATAGAAAAATGCCATTACTCAAACAAAATAATCCTGCATTGACTGTCCTCCGGAGTAGGACTGAAAATCATTTACTACTCTTTCAAGAGAACTGAACAAAGACCTGCCCACTTGACTTTAAGGGAGTAATTCTGCACCAGGGCTAATCGGCCTCCCTCACCAGGGACATTTGACAATATCCATGGACAGTTTTGATCGCCCAAGGCCAGGAGTTCAGGGTGTGAAAGACTAGTGGCATCTAATAATTAAAAGCCAGCTGCTGCTAAACATTCTACAATGCTAAGAAGTTTCCTAAAGAGTCAGTAGTACTACTGTTGAGACACGCTGTGTAAAGTCTGAGAGCCACAACTGCTCATATTAGGCTCCACATAGGTTGCCTTGTTAACTCTCACCATCATTTCACTAGGTGGATGCTACTGTTACCCTCATTTGGAGATGATGAAATTGAGGTTCAAAAGGTTAATTAACTTATTCAAGGCCATGCAGAGAGCAAGTAATAAACCCTGAATTCAAAATACAGATAAAAGAGAAGGGCACTTAGGTCACTGTGCCCCACTATTCAAATGTCATTACACCTGATGCCTTCTCTCTTCCATGAAACTACCTCTCCAGGGTCCCCTTTCAACATGTGTGTCATCTGAGCCAGCAAAGTACTAACTAAGGCTCTTTATCCATTTCCAGAATCTACAATTGATGAGTTTCCAGAGGCAAGAACTTGACACTATCAGAAGCAGAAACAAGGGATCTGAAATAGGAAACTTTGCTTTTAAAGTCTCTCTTTGGGACCAGAGTGAGAGTGCTGCAGGAAGGGAGCTTGCTTGGCTATACAGTCAATCCATGTTCAATCCCTGGCACCACATGTGGTCCCCTAAGCTTCTCCAGGAATCGTCCCTTAGCTCAGTGCCAGGAGTAAGCCCTGAGCAACACTGAGTGTGGCCCCAAAAGAGACAAATAACCAAAAACCTAAATGATAAGTCGCTTTAGGGACAAAGAGTACAGCAGATAAAGCACATGCTTTGCACGTGCCTAACGTGCATTTGATTCTCCTATACCACATATGGTCCCCAAGGAATTGCAAATTACCACAGTGCTCCCTGATCACAGAGATGTGACTCAGCAGTCCCCTATGCCATTCCCAAAATAGCATAATTTTGTAAGTCCAGATTTGATCCATGGAGATAGCGCAGAGGGCTGGAGCACATGCTTTCATGCCGGAGCACCAGGTTCAATCCCTGGCATGTCATGTTCCCCCAAGCACTATTGGGAGCCAGCCCTGACTGGAATCCAGGTGTGGCCCAAAAATAAATATAAATTGCTTAATTTTAAAATGCTTTTTTGAAATAACCTTTGTGGGAATATGGGATTTTGAGATAGGATGTAGACTGTAGAAAACCCCAAAGATTGGAATGTATAAACTAGAGTGCAGAGAGTAGGCAGAGCAGGAGGTTGTAACACTCCCCTTTGCAGAGGGGACAGCGTGCTGTGCTCTTACGCTGGAGCAACTCTTGCCCACCGGTGGCCTGATCTTCACAGCAGCATTAAGGCTTGGTGAGGCTGAGGCAGTGCAGAAGCCCTGGGAAACACCGATGATCACAAAACAGGAAAAGATCCTTCACTCGAGCCAACACTTGCCAGAAAGGAATCACATCATCTCTGGAATGTCAAAACAAAAACTTACTTCTGGAGAATGATTTAATTCTTGACTCACCATTCTCTGACCTTGTCCACTGCTTTCAGTGCTCCTGTGGGTGCAGGCTGACTGTTACCACCCATTCTAGCTCTTCTTGGACTCATGACTCAGCCCATGCTCCAGCCACACGGAAGCATTCCCTCTTTTCTCAAGTAACTTTTTCTCCATTCCCCAAATCCCCATGTTTGTTTCCTAGGATGCTATACCAAACTGCAGCCAAATTGGTGACCTAAAGCAGCAGAAACTTATTATCCATAGGAGGGAGTGAAATACACCATCAGGGTGCTGGCCCTTTTACCCACTGCTCATTTGGTGCAGTAAAATATCTTTAGTGGGAACTTCCTCCTTCCAGTCCCAAATGTACAAATACACCTTTATTGCAGTAGATGGTAGATGGGCAGGGAGATGATACAGGGCAAGGTGAGTGTCTTCTTGTGCCCAAGCCCTGTTCAGTCTTCCTTGGTTTGCAGCTCCAGTCCCTGTCTCTGCCTCCGCATGGCCTTTTCCCTGCGTGGATTCCACTGGTGCCCACGTCTGTCCTCTATGGATATCCACTGTTGGCGTTCAGGCCTAGTCTAGCCCACTGAGAACTCAACTTGGTCCTTAATTGCATCTGAAAAACTCTATTTGCAAATAAAGATCACATTCTAATTTCTGTTGAGACATACTTTTTAATCTATCCCTACTAGGATTTTCCACAGAAACAGAACCCAAAGGTAACATAAAGAAATTTATTTAGAAAGTTAGTCACAGAGCTCTGAAAACTGAGAAGTTCCCAGACTTCCCTGAAATCTGAAGACCTGAGATTGAGGGGCAAAAAATGACAAAGTTCCAATTGGAGTCTGAAGGCATGAAAGTGCTCCCTGTTCAATGGCAAGAGGGAATTCCCTCTTCTCTCGCCTTCCGTTCCCTCCCAACACATTTCCTGGGCATAACCCCTTCACTAAGCCTCCCTCTACTTTTCACCCACTGAGCTGGAATTTGTTGAGAGAAAGCCTGCTGGCACAGTGGTGGGCTCCAAATCCCCATTTCAGTTCTGCTGGTGACGTTCGGTGGTTCTCCACTATTTCCAGCTCCTTCTACTCACCACAATGACTAGTTCCTTATTTCTCCACTTGCATCAAACCCTTTTACCCACTGATCATTTGGTGCAATAAAATATCTTTAGTGGGAACTTCCTCCTTCCAGTCCCAAATGTACAAATACACCTTTATTGCAGCCTTCAAGTGAGGCCATTTCTCTCCAACCACATTCTGTACCCCAACCCCTTTATTCTCTCGAGGGCTAAGCACAATCCATCAGCCCTTTCAACCTGTCTCACCATCGGTCTCTGCCTGTAGTGAAATACTGTCCTAGGCAGATTTCCTAGAATCTCCATTATTTGAAATAGTCCTGATTTCACATTTCCTTCCCATTACTGCTTGCTTCAGTCTGATCCCCTACAAGTCAAATACCCCCCACCTAAAAATGTTAACACAGACTGACATCCCTTCTTCTCATTCTTCTTGTTTCCTGAGAATTTCATAAAAATGACTTTTTTTCCTGCAGTGCCAGTCATATCACACATAGGAAGCACATGTTCTACCATTGAACCACACCCACAGCCTAGAACAATTCCTCAAAGGTCTTAATGCTCTCCAGAATCAGTGCTCGCTCCATTTCCCTCTTGAAGTCTCAAAAGTTCTTATTTTTAAATTGGAATGCCCTCCTTCCTGAAAAATCTTTACTATCACAGCTTCTGCAGAAAACACCTCCCAAGGTTTTCTTCTGTCTTAGGGTGTTGTCTAGAAAAATCTCCCCATGCTTCTATGTAAGCTTTGTGTCTGTAACTCCCCGACTATACCTCTCCATCCTAGCCCTGATTTAAGAACTTGGGGCTTATTTAGATACAACAAATGTGATATCAACACTTAGCTCTCTCAGAAATGTGTCAAACTCAACAATTCCCTTGTATATGCCTCACCCTTTACTGCATCCCATCCACATGCTTCTACACCCAGCTTTATGTCTTAGCAAATGACACCTCTATTTAACTCAAGATGATGGGGGAGCGGAGCTATTTATAGCTTCTATTTATCACTTTTTTCTCACTTTCAATCTATGACTGATTCCTGTTAACTGTCTCCAAATATATTTCAAATATGTTCACTTCTTTGCTGCCTCCTATCAGCGTTTAAATTCAGACTGGTCAATTGCCTCTAACGCAGTTTTGCTTTACCTGTCCTTCTCCTTTATGTCCTCCATACCACAGCCAAGTTGTACTTTTAAAATAAGAGTTACAGTGGCCTGGTGAGCCCAAGTAGCACCGTGTATCTGGACTATAGCATTTTAAAGTATAGGGTCCACTATACATTCACAACAAGATGTTGTGAATGTATAGTATATTATGGTTTCCAGTCTCCCAGCCACTACTGTGGAGCCCTGACCCCACAAAACAAAGAATAATCAAGAGATGGTAGAAAGTCTGGTAGGTACCCCAGAGAAAGGGAAGGGATTGAAGGAATGATAGAATCCCTAGAGGTATGGTGTGGTGAGTCTCATATACTTCAAGAGTGTAAAGCTCTGTCTCTGAAATCCTGGGATACTGTACATTAATCCTAAAGCAATTCAAAGGGGAATTGCGTTGTTTGGGGTTTTGTTTGTTTGGTTTGGGTTTGGTTTTGGCCCACACCCAAAGTTGCACAGCACTCACTCCTGGCTCTGATATTAGGAATTACTCCTGGCCATGCTCAGGGAACCATGTGGGATTCCAGGGATCAAAACCAGGTCGGCTGCAAACACCCTACCTGCTGTGTTGCTCCAGCTTCTCAAGAGGAAAAGTTTTAGTGAATTGGATCTTATTAAAGGCAGCTTTAAAGTCTTTCTAAAGCTTCTAACTGGATGCAAAATATATTTTAAAATCCTGAATTTTTTTTTAAAAAAAGGCTGGTACCTGCCCACTTTTCCCTCAGATCCTCTGCTTTTTTTTTCTTTTTGGGTCACACCTGGAGATGCTCAGGGGTAACACATGGCTCTTCACTCAAGAATTACACCTGGCAGAGCTCAGGGGACCATATGGGATGCCAGGGATCAAATCCGGGTTGGCCACGTGCAAGGCAAACACCCTACCCACTGTGCTATCCAGCCCCAGCTTCTGCTTTAGTCCCTCAGAGCTACAGCCACAGCGAATCCAGAAGGTTCTCACCATTGAGGGGCCTCTCAGGAGGCCCTTTGCTGAAAGGTTTCCTCCCTTATTTTTCCCAGGCGGTGTCTCAAATTTCTGTGTCAAGGAGATCTGCGATACCACTGAAACAACTCTAGATGCTCTTTCCAAACATGGGCATGATTTTCCTGGCCCTGGTGAAGCTGAGAACAGTATTCAAAGCATTTCTATAATTCGACAATAATAGAAAATATTGCAAGTCAGGATGTTAAAGCCAGTCATCCTCTAAATCAGACATCTTAGATCATGTCACAACATTCAGAGGAATCTCGGTTGTTTTTTTCCTCCCAAGTAACCATATTTTGAAAGCCACTTCCCCATATAGGTAATAATTCTTTGTTCTATGTGTCCCCAACTTCAAAACCTCTCTTGAGGAAGTGATCGTAAGGCCCATCCCCATTCCTATTCATTGAAAAAATTTTCAACTATGCCATCTATACCAAGTATTCTGTCTTTGAGTGACTTAAATTGTCTTCACTCTATCACTTTCTTCCAGATTTGGAATGTGTAACTCAAAGGCCCACTCAAATTTAGTCAAACAAAGAGCGAGCCATATCAAAGTCATAAGTCCATAGTCTCCCTTAGAATTTGAAAAAAATGTGCAGTCTAAAAGTAACAATTCACTTAAAAGTCAAGTGTACATATTTATATAGAGACAGACAGGAATAGATAATACCTAAAGTATCTTAACTGTGTTTGGTGGGATTACAAGTGATTAGAAAATATTTTGCCTAGAAAAGAAAAAAATTTGTAAATATTTTGCTTACTTTTATTGGCTACAATGTTTACCAAACATACTATAAAAATCTGAAATAGATAAAACAGGTTGTATTTACGTTTGCTACCTTGGATTTTATTACTATAAGCATGGCATTTTGGGTGGGCAATTGAAATCACAAGATAAAATGTATGACTTGGGGTTTCACTGCTCTGTGTATGAGTCTAGGTGCATACAAACACATAATTTACCGGAACATAAAGTGTTTTTATATATAACAAATGTAAGTGACTATATCCTCCAAAATCATTATTCATCTCTGATGAACAATAAAGAATGCCAGTGCCTTTCTGCTTCATGTAATCCTGATATTGTATCAAGAGGCTCTCCTTAAATCTTGCCTAGCAAAGAAGCCTCCAGCAAAAAAAAAAAAAAGAACACCTGCCCGCCATTATTTATGTGCAGATATCCTTCCAGATACCTTAGTGCCTCCTGCACAAGTTTCCTGCCACTTTCCTTCCTGTGTATTTATTGTTTATGCACATGGTTTCTTCAGTTTCTCTACCTCATATTTCACAGGGAGGCTCTAAACAGAATGTAGTGACTTAATTGGCCCCTGTGCTGTGTGGAACAATGATAGCACTTGCCGGGGTGACTCAAGTCAATTTCTCAGTGTGATCTGTGGGAACGTGTAAATAGTGATAGATGGGTTATCCCTGCTGATGAAGGATTTGGCATCAAAGAGACTGAGAAGGACCCAAAAGGCCTGATATATTCACAATTAAGGGTCCATTTATGATAAGTGTGCCTGGATACCAAATGAAAAAATGGAGGACACTCAGGGGACCCCCTGAACTCTTCTTGGTGATTCCAGGCTGGAGTTCAATGCAGTGCTTGGGAATGAGAGACTCTGCCCGCCCTGTAGTGTCAGGGACCACCAAGCACACTCCAGTGTTGCTTGGGAGCCTCCAGCTCTGTGCCCAGTGATGCTTGGGGACCATGTGGTGACCATGTACAAAGAGACAGGCATCTCAGGAACATCCAGATGGATTTCTTCATTCATTTCAATGGAATTTAAGTATATTGAATGAAATTTCACATATGAGTTACTGGTCCTTATGCAATTTTTTCAGCAATGTGTATTTTTCAGTACTCTTTTCCTATTACTTCTGGGTAATTTTGATCTATGTTCTCTTGAATATGCCTTGTTTTTCAGGGAGTGGGGGATTTCACTCCCTAAATCACCTTTATCCTTTTCAAATGTTTCAGAGTTTCTTGATCTATTTTTTCCATAGGAGTTTATTTTCCTATATTCCTGACTTTTTATCTACTTTTTTATCTTTGAATGTGCTTTATTATTATAGTTTTCACATATAACTTTTACTGAGTGCCTGCTGAGTATATTCCATTGCATTTGCTTCCTAATTTCTCCATAGATAATATATACACAAACACATATGACTTGATAGTTACTGTATGTCTTCTCATTTCACTACTTAATTATTTGTTGTATTGCAAGGGCACTTTACAAATGAAAGAGAAGTCCAGTAGCTTATATCATTCCTATAACTACTCATAAATACTGAATATGCTCTTAGCATCAATCCATTAAACTGAAGAAGGTAGGTATTTTGTGCCTATGTATTCAGAGTCCCTGACAAGTCAAAGAATCTAGGAAAACACATGTAATATTCCCATAGTGCTTTCCAATCATTGGACACACTAGATAAGTGATTTCACTTTCTAAATGCTCTGCCGAATTAACACAATTAAATTATCTCTCTAATCTTGTCAAGTATATTTTTCTCCTGTGTGATATGTACAACCGTATTTTCTTTATGTGTATTCTTATCTCCCCATCTATGATGTAGGCTAGTTACGTTTGTTTGCCTATATCCAGTACTAAATGTGCTCTCAAAATGTTTTTAATTAAAATGTACTGATTAGAGTAAATTGTGCCTTTAGAATAAGCCAAAATTATCCCTCCACTCTTGTCAGTTACATTTTTCTTATGTGCAATAACTAAAACTATATTCACATTATCCCTATTTTAATCTCCCTATCTTTGATGTAGTCCATTTATGTGTCTTT
This sequence comes from Cryptotis parvus, assembly GCA_021461705.1. Lineage (NCBI taxonomy): Eukaryota > Metazoa > Chordata > Mammalia > Eulipotyphla > Soricidae > Cryptotis > Cryptotis parvus. The sequence continues at coordinate 17,608 of JAJIBD010012622.1, read as the reverse complement.
GCCTAAATCTAGTGTGAAATGTGCTTTCAAAGAGCTTTTAATTAAAATGTACTGAATTAGAGTAAACTGTTTCATTAGTATAAGCCCTACAAAAGATACTAAGAAATAGTCATCCTGTGTTCTGAGTATTCAGGCGAAGAATATGAACTTTTTCCCAAAGTGAAGTCTCAAGTGCCTGTATCCTTAACTTCATGCATCGACTGGACTTTTCTGAAATGTCCTTGCTTTTCCCTTCTAGCTGAAAACAAAAATGCATCCTGTAAATGGAGACATTATTTGGTTGTGCAGTCCCACCACGTTTGACAGGATATGGAATTGTCACGAGGGTGACCAGACAAGAACTTATTCCCTTTCCACTATGAATTACCTAACATTCTGCCACTCACATCACACAGATAATACTTTTTTCCAAAAGAATAAAAACTACACAAAGACCCATGAATAAACTCTGCCTAATAGTATGTGAATTTAAAATTATTCACCTTATCATCCTGACCTATCAACTCTTTCAAATATTTTTATTTACATTTTTCTCCTAATGACAGATTGTTTAAAAAATTTTTACTAAATCACAGTGAGTTATTCAGTTACAAAAGTGTTCATATATGGGTTTCAGTCATACAGTGTTCCTTCACCTGTCCCTCAACCAGTGCCCATTTTCCAACACCAATGTCATGACAGATTTTTGTCTGAAAAGTTATTTGCTATTTCTTGAGATCTGTTGTATTTTGTTGTTGATAAGATATGACTTTTAGATATTTCTTGGGATTGCCCTGACAAACACAAAGCAACATTGCCAACATTTTCTTTCCAGCCAATCACTCTGAGTCTGTTTACACTGTGTCCACTATAAGCTACAAAATGTTGGGCTTTTGTTCCCTGTTTCTATCCTGCTCTTCTGTGTAATTTGTGGGTGAATTAATTCCACTGATACTTAGCGAAATTACTGACATGAAGAGATTTGTTGCCGTATCTATATTATGGAATTTAGGTTATTGCAGTATGTAACGTTGCATTTTTATATGGCCTTTCAAATGTCCTTTCCAAGTCTAGGTTAGATTCCAAGAATAGTCCTCAACTATTGTTTGAAAATGTTTTAGCCCTTTTTCCACTCTTACAGTCTTGTCAAGTAGAGGATTCTTGGTTGAAGTTCTTTTTATTTAATGCTTTGTGTATCCGTCTCATTCTTTTCTGGCTTGTAGAGTTTTTGCCAGAAAACTCTGCTGTGAATCTGATGCTTTTCCCCATTTTATGTGAGGTTTTACTTTTTCGTTATAGGCATTTGATATTCCAACACTAATCCCACCACCACTGTGACCTTCATTCCACATTATCTTCAGTCTCACTCACCCCTCTAGCCTGCCCCATAGCAGGCTGACCCAAAAAAAAAATCATTCTTCATCATACTGTTAAGACTCAAAAAAGGAGCACTTTTTTTTTTTTTTTTGCTTTTTTGGGTCACACCCAGCGATGCTCAGGGGTTACTCCTGGCTCTTTGCTCAGGAATTACTCCTGGCAGAGGAGCACATATTTTGAAAGCACAGTAAGGACAAATAGAATATTTTAATACTGGACTTTATGAATATAAATGGTTTGCATTATTCCTAACCTTCCACAAGAAATTTTCACTCATGATACTAATATGATAAATATATAGTATATCAATTTTTAAAGTGACCAAGAAAGTATATTGTTGTATAAGTTGTTCCTTTTGTTGCTGCTGTTTTCCATTTGATTTAAACCAGTGGGCTAAGAATAAAGTTCCTTCTTTTTTAGTATAAAATAAGTAATAAGTTTTAATGTGACCAGAAAAATTGCATGTACCGAAGTTCAAATTGTTTTGCCCTGTTTTAATACCATTACCATTAATAAAAGGGCTTTTTTTTGGGTATTTGTGCTGCTTAATTCAAGCTCCTGATCTCTGAGTCTATATTATTAACTATTGTTTGTGAGAAATTATGTGTCCTTGCTCTGAATAAAGAGCAGCAAAGTAAATATAATCTTGTTAATGCTCTGTGTCTAGGGGATAAGGCTTGGCAAATTCACTTCCTGGGGTCTTTTCTGAAGCATTATGTCACAAAAACTATTTCTTTATAAGTGATCGGCTTCGTCAGATAAAATTAAATGGATCATACCAGTTCAGATTATATTTTTAAGTTTTGTTTACATTGAATTAAAAGTTCATCTTAGTATTTGCAAATGGGGATTTAGGAACTTAATGAAATCAAATATTCTGACATCAAATATAAAGCTTAAGAGGTAGAATTAAAACAAATTCTATCTCTTAGATAGAATTTGACAAAGGATGTTTGCTAATTACAGGAAATGCTCTAGTCACAATCTGCATTAAATGATAATAATGGGTTCTTGCATTTATAACATAAATGACAATTATATACCTAACCAATCTGTAGGAGTAAAAAGGCCCACAGTGGACTCTCAAGGTAATGAATACAAGCAATACAAGAGAATTCAGAGAGCCATATGTGAAAATAGTTATGAATTATTCAGATTGTGATTCTATTAGCCTTTTTTTCCTCAGATGTCCCAAAGAGGCTACGTGTTTTCTAGCATGCGTGCTCTGCATTTCTGCCTATTCTGTCCCACTTCCACACTTTATAGGACTATGTCATCATGAGTCACAACACTTAAGGATTTTTCAGTGCCAATGCTATTGTAATAATCTCTGGTTTGTGTAAGGCTTTTATTTTTCTAATGATAGAGAAATCATGCAATATTCAAAGTACATTTTAGTCTTTTTGGCAAGTTCCTGCCGTGACAAATTTTCCTAGCACTCTGTGTGTGTGTGTGTGTGTGTGTGTGTTAACTCTTGGCTCCTTCTTTGTACTATAGTCTTCAAAGGAATTTTAATGCTAATTTACCTCTGCAGTTGGCCTTGGTGTTAGCTAATTTCCTGAGTTAGATGACTATGGAGGAAAGCAACTAAAAAGTCTATATTGGGTGAGCTGCTAGAGCCCTCATTCCACATCAAGGTGATCTTTAAAGGTCTGTTTGCCTAACATCAGGAAATTGTGGAACTGTTAATAAAAGCCATCTATGTGCATATCTAATTGTAATTGATTTTTGATGCAAATACCTTACACGCATTTTAATTAGTAAAACTCGCTAATAAATAACATATAGACCACTTCTTAAGACTCTGCTATAAATATCAAAATGAGCTGCATACTTAATGTATTTTCTTTCATATTCATATTCATGTTATTTTAATCGATTACTATGTTAGTGATTGACACATAGTTCATTTTGTGCTGGGAATATGTGTAAACTTGACAAGTCAGTTCTTCTTAGATGGGTTCTATATGAGAATATGAAATGATCAACTGTGTTCTTAATTGATTTCATATTAGAGGCATATTATTTCAGTTCTTAATTGATTTCATATTAGAGGCATAGAGAAGGTCAATCATTCTCAACATCCAGACTCCACTGTTCCTCAGAGCTCAACCCCAGGGAAAACCTGATCTTTCCCCTTTAAGTTTCATCAGTAAATGCTCGAGATGAGAGCCTTCTACTGAGAGTATACCACCTACATGGCAGAGCGGGCAAGCTACCCATGTTTTATTTGATATGCCAAAAGCCAGTAAGAATTATGGACTTCATTCCCATGACCTGAAGAAATGGTTTGAGGCTCTTCCTGTCCCTGGAGCAAGAAGATGCCCTTGGGCTATACTTGCTTGCAACAGGACGTATGGAGATGTTACTGGTGCCCGCTGGAGCATGAACAAAGGGAAGACAAGTGATACAAGTGATAGAGGCATATTATTGATAGTGTGGATGGGGTTGAAAATGACAGCGGCTCTTTTTGTGGTGAGTGAAGGGAGCTTCCCGAGTGGTGCTTAGCACACCCCAGCGCCCACTTCCAGTAATTTTCACAAAATTAAACCACGATTCCATGTAGGAGCTAAGAACGTGGTACAGCCCAGGTCCTGTGGTGCCAGGGATCACTGAGACCACCCCAATATACTTGGAGGCCTTTGGGGGTACATACAGCAGTGCTTGGACGTCTCAGGAGAAAAACCAATGATGCGAGTGATGCCAATCCAGGCCTGACCAAGTGATGCCCACCTGCTTGTATCTGGGTCCTTGTACAGTCTTTTCAGCTTGTGAAAACAACGGTTTTACCAACAAGGGAAAGTAAGACACTCAGAAGTTGCCAAGTATTACCTTTTGTTAAAAAAACAAACCCTTTCTTATAAATAAATGATACTAGTAATAATTTACTGAGCACATCGAGTTTACACTCAGTGCTTAGTGCTTTCTTTGGACTATCTCGCTTAGTCCTTTTCTATAGCTTATTGTTCAGAAAAAGAATTTTATAGGTTAGTAGCTTTGATTGAGAAAGTTTCAATAAATCTATCCCACACCAAATGTTGCAAGCTGAGTCTCAAACACGTATCTGGGTCACTTCACAATCATTCTTAAGAGCCTCTTCCTTCTTCCGCCTCCCCGTGAGATCTGGAATTTTAAGAAGAAGCCCAGGATCCTCCTTAAAATTTAACCGTAGCAGGGAGGGCTATAAACAGTTCCGGAGGAGCAGAGTTTGCTCCACTATGCTGCAGAAAACAAAGCACCCGTGCCCTGCTGCATCCGTTATGCCAGATCGTTTGCGGTCACTTGATACAGAAAGATGAATACAACAGTGTGTCTCTTCCTGGAAGAGTCAAAGTCAAGAGAAAAGGGAGTGTGTGTGTGTGTGTGTGTGTGTGTGTGTGTGTGTGTGTGTGTGTGTGTGTGTACAATCTGTAGTCAAGTGTGAGCAAAATTGGAGGCATGTACTGGATTTAAGCAAAAAACAAAAAGTAAGTCTGGGGGGACACTGACTAGACCCTGAGCCCCGGCTGTGGACCACTCCAGTGCTGGGAGAGAAGAGCAGAAAATAGTGAAGCCCATCCCCCAGGCTCCCATAGGCTTTCCTTAATGTCCCGGGAACAAACTGGTGTTGATTCCTTAAATCTTAATTACATTGCAATGAAATTAGTTGGGGGGGTCACAGAATCATTCATAGTTGATATTGCCTCAATTCCTTTACTTGTAATACAGTGTCCCCAAGAGTAGCTTGACTGATTACATCAGGCATCTTATCTCTGGTCCAACTCTACAATCAATTTTAATAAAAATGAAACCTGACCTGTTAACTAATGGTTAAACACAGGGTTTTGGTGAAAAGAAAATGAATTTCACCTTTTGATTTGTAGTTTGCACCAGAAAATAATACTTTGAGATTAGTCCCTACATACTGATAAGAGTGTTTTCAGCATCTGTGTTTACTGCATAATTCAATATTTAAAAAAATACATTTGACTAGCTGTGAGATGAATGTTGCATTTTCTATTGTATTGGTAGCTAACACTTTAGAAAAAAAATGGCAAATAACAATCCTTGTTTCAAAGAATTAGTGGCAACTTAAAAATTCACATAGTTCTTTCCTGATTTGACTTAAATGTTTGGGAAAAAACTTTATTCTTATACCTCAGATCCACATTTTTCTTTCCTTTTTCCCCTTATTCATGAAGTTGAGTCAGCACCAGAAGCATATTCAAATTAGACTTGTCATACAAGAAAAAACTCTGACTTTGTCAGGGTGGGTGGAGGGGGGAAAAAGCAACTTTTTGTCAGTCTTTTGTATTTCAGCAGCTGGATTCATTGCTACCATGGTAACGGACCACATGATGAGGTGTATTAGATTGCTGTGTGTTGAGCACAAGGGGAAGAATGAACACAGCGTTTTATTGAAGTTAAAGGTTACTTTGGAGTTTCTTCTGCGGAAATGTGTGAGGTCAAATACTATAGCTTTCAGCATATGTAGTACTGTAGAGGAAGAATTAGGGGCATGGCGGTGCATTTAACTACAAAACCAGGTAAGGTGCAATTGGATCTGTGAAACGGAACTCCCTTTACTTCTGTCGCAGACGCATAACTTGCTGGATGGAATTTCACTGTCGCCCCCACCCCTCTGCCACATGGGCAACAGGACAAATTTATCCTGTCCTGTCCCCCAACTTCTCCTGATCTTATGTTTCTGATGTTAAAGTCTAAGATGTTGTGAATTTTATGACTCTGTGTGTGTATGTGTGTGTGTGCGTAAATGAAAGAAACCAGGAAAGGAAGTAATAAGAATGCAACGATTAGTGTTTTCGGCTCCTTGTGAAACTGAGCAAAGTGGGTCCTTGTTTTGTTCTTTGAACACAGTCCACTTCTCTTAGAGGACACCTTTATAATGGCATTGGTTCAGAGCTCCGCTCTTATACTAAATTTAGCAGTAGTATAAAGTTCTCCAGAATGTATTTGGAGTATTTATTATAACTGGGCTGTTTCTCCCTTCTCTTTTAGTATATTACTGCCAGCCTTATCCAACATAAATAATTCAGTTTTATCTATAAAATTTGCAACATAGTTCTTTCCACTGGTATGCTGTTATTTCAAGTATTGAGGCTGTAGCTGCGTTTGGGGCTTTGAAATAGAGGCAAAGGCGGAGATATAGAACAAGGACTCTTGGCAGAGGCAGAGGAGCCGAATGTAAACAGTTCAGTGGGGCTTGGCAGAGCCACAACTCCCAGAGCGCAGACGCTCCTGCCGTGTTTACACACCACCCAGCAGCTTGCTCCACAGTGGCCTTCAGAGGCACCAGGCAAGTTCCAAAAAACTTTTTTTCATTTTTACTGATATTTCCTTGCTTGTGGTTTCTATGATGTTTGATATTGGGTGTCAAATAAGACATCAGGATTTACATGATTTTTTTTTTTTTAGCCAGGATCTAAACTCTGGGACTTCTGCCCTCTTTAAAACAAAGTTGTGGCGGCAGCTTTAGGGTCAACAAACCCAAGGGAAATAGAGCAGAGCCCCACAAATGCATTCCCTGCAGACCTAAGGTGATTTTGTGTTGAAAAGTCTGTGAAAAATACTATCCGAGTCAATGCAAAGCAATTATTTGTGTCTAATTGGTACTAGCTAAATAACAGCCTACCAGTTGTTCTGACGTTGGTGGTATAGCATTCTTTCTTTCAAAAAGGAAACAGACTTTTTTGAATTCATGTATATTTTGTGATGTATATACTCTTTCCAAAGACTTTTTCATTTTCATACCTTTAAGTCACCTTCCAGATTCCATAGAGGCATTATAGATATTATCCAAAACAACGTTGTGCCAGGATTTACAACAAAAACATAGTAACAAAACCTAGCATTTGTAAAATGCCCTGCTTCTATAAAATTCATTATTTTTTCTTCTGTTGTTTTAAAAGTACAGTGGACAGTATGAAGTTATTCCAAACTATACTTTCACTGACTTAGGTTGTTATAAAAAAGAAGTTTCCAATATTCAGAAAAAATGGTGCCTGGTAAAATAGTTTAGAGTATGACATGATACTGGTAGTATCCTACATAGAATGTGATCCCTCGTTTTTCCAAGGTAACATAAAAGAGGAAAGAAGAGAAAGAAGAAGCCCATAAAAGAACCAGAGAGAGATATCACACTGGGTTATGATATATCAGGTTGTCAGCAACCAACCTGATTGTATCCCAAGCACCGTAGATAGTTCCCTGAGCACTACTAGGAGTGACCCTTGATTTTCTGTGTTATTGAGGAATAATGCTGCAATGAAATTGAAGAACAAATACCTTTTTCCAGTACTGATTTAGTTTCCTTAGCTTTATACTCAGAAGAGACATTGTGAATCACCTGCTAATTATATTTTAAATTTTTTTTAGAAACCTTCATGGTGTCATCCATCATAGAAGTTCCATTATAGTTGTTTGGATAGTTACATTTGTATGTAGATACGTGACTTTTGGTATATTTAAGTTAGTAATTTTGCCAATATATTTCACTAGATCACATTTATATCAGCCCTTGCTTAAATTATGCCTTATTGTTAATTTCGAATGGTGTTTCTTAACATTTTAGCTTTAAGTTCTAGGAGCTCCTTATCCTGTCAGACAAATAGCTAATTAGCTGCAGACATTTAACTCTATTAAGGAGAAAGATGTTCAATATAATCATGATGGAGAAAAATCATAATGACTGTTATAGCCTCTTCAATGAAGTTAATGATAATTTTGACCCCAAGATAATATGTCTAAAATAGAATAAATCAAGCCAATGAATGATGACTCAGCATCAGCTATATAGCTATATTTTTAATTATTATCAGTTGCTGTTTTTAAGCCTATGATTCTTTAAAGTGGATTTTATTATTGACAAAATGTGTGATTTTACTATGAAAGGTATTGGATTCTTTTTACAATATTCTTAAATATTTCTAATAAAATACACAGTGGACCATAGCCACAATGATACCAATAATAGTGAGATACTTAGAATACTCTTGGCTCTCTTTATAGTAAAAACTATTTTTCAGAAAGGAAGTGAAATTTTCTAATGGTATGATTTTCAGGTGGTTACACCCAAATTTAATTAAGGCCATTAATAATACTAAAATTGATATGCTTGTATTGTTATCTGAGTTAATAATTTCGTGTGCTGGCTTTATTCAATAAGTAAGTAGAAGTTTTCATTTATACTATTTGAATTTATCAAGAAATGTGTATTGAATGGATAAGTCTCTAAAAGGAAAATTGTAAACTCATTCCCAGAAACGACCAGCTTATTACATTCCTAATATGAAAAACGACTGAGCTTGAGTCGTTAGCTTGAGACATTGGGAATAATAGTGACATAATCTCCCACTACCTAGCATGCATATTATAGAGTGTTCATTTTTAACATTGTTTCAAAATAATTTTTTAATTATTTTAAACAAACAAAAATATTTTATGATTAAAAACTATTAATTTACCTTGTTGGGGAAAGATTATACTCAGAAAATCCACTTGTCTATCCCATTCATGAAAGAAATTATCTGGTGGATTGACAAATGGGGATTTATAACAGTAATTGAAAAATTTATAGTTTTATAAGAAAACGTGTATCACTATGAAGACAGAAACCATAAAACAATGATTTTATGAAATGTGATTACTATTGGAAAATGTTATCAACAAGACTAAAAGAATAAGTACCAAATGAGAAATAATATTTTTAAGATATGTGAAAGATAAAATTGAGAATCCATAATTTATAATGATGATTCGTGAATCAATGAGAAAAATAATTACACTATATCTGGGCAGTGGGGGCTGTTGTGTAATACCCAGCAATGCTCAGAGTTTACTCCTAACTCTTGATCACTGCCAACAGTGCTTGGGGAGGACCTTGTAAGGAAGACAAACTTAAACTCTCTGCTGTCCTTATACTTTAAACATTTTTAAAAAATTTAATTTTTAGGGGCTGGAGTGATAGCACAGCGGTAGGGTGTTTGCCTTGCATGCGGCCAACCCGGGTTCGATCCCGGCATACCATATGGTCCCCTGCACACCACCAGGAGTAATTCCTGAGCAAAGAGCCAGGAGTAACCCCTGAGCATTGCCAGATGTGACCCAAAAAAAGCAAAAAAAAAAAAATTAAATTTTTATTTCGGCACCATAATTTATAATATTATTGATAATACAATTTCAGGGCTAAAGAGATAATACAGGAAGTCAGGCACGTGCCTTGCCTGCTGCCATTCCCAGTTCTCTGGTAACGATCCTCTAGCACCGCTGAGCATAGAATCTGGAATAGCTCCTGAGCACGACCAGATGTGTTTCAACACCACCCAAGAAAATATATACCAATAAAATACTATTTAAGGTAAACGGTGTTTCAACGCCACACTCAACACCTATGTCAGCATCTCTCCATCAAGGTTTTGGAGAGAAAAGCTTACATCACCCCAAGTTTTCATTTAAGCTTTTTGTCTTTTTTAATTAAATTATTGAAGCTTGGATTATATGCTTAGAGTAGTGTTAATGCTTAGGGTTTTGATGTATAGTTACTTTTCCTCAACCCAGCAAAGTGTCTAAGACTCTCCACAAGTGACCTTATATTATTTCCAGCTCACCTTCTCATGAATACTTTGGGTCTGTAATAAAATTGAGAAGATTTTGTTACAGAATCTCTACAAAAGTAGAGATTTCCCATGTTTGCCCTATTCCCACACTACCTGCAGAGCCGTCTCCATTATTGGTATCACTCACCAAATGGCAAGTTTCTTATGCTTGATGAATTTAGATGGACATATCAGAATCAGGTTTTTGACTTTGAGCTAATAGAGTGGCATAATTCTGCTATTACAGAACAAATATTGAAATAGTGTCTTCACAGCTTAAAAAATTCTCTAACACCCTTCCACAAACACACACGCAACTATGGCAAACACTGATTTTTCAATTGCAGTCTCACAATTTAATACAATATTAATAGTGATGTTTTAGGCACAGTATTACTCTACCACACACAGCACCAGAGTGCCTGTGTCCTTTCACATTTGTGCAAAGAAGTTTGTGCACTGAGAAAGCTGCTTCTCAATGATCTCTCCCTCTTCTAGTCAGCAGACTCAGTTCTATAGGCAGAATCTCAGATTTTGCTTTCCTTGGTCACTGACTATTACCTTAGTTTCTTTCTGTCAAGTCCATGAATGAGTCAGACCATCTGGTATCGGTCCTTCTCCCCACTCACTTCACTTAACTGGGTACCTGTAGTTCTGTCCAAGTTATATCAAACTGCAAGATTTCCTCTTTTCTTACAACTCAGGAGTATCCCGTTAAGTGTGTATCGTATCTGGGTTGGGTATATTCCAGGCATATGCTCTAACCTCTATACTATCCCCTGGCTCCAGTATTTTTACGGAGGTTTCATTCTATTTGGTGTGATTAATCATTAGTTCAGTCTCTAACCTCCCTTCTTCATTCCCTAGCAGTCTGAGGGGGGACACTGAAAACCCAGGCCTCCAAGAATATCAGAAGTTATTCTAATAACTGCCCCCAAAAACCGCCCCCGGGTTGCACCCAATTAGAACTGTGACATTCTTGTCACCTAGGAGTTCTATGTGAGGAATCAGGGACCAACCCTAAATACTGGAACAAAAGATAGTCCTGATATTGTTTTTTTAATTTTTTAAAATAATTTACCCAATAATAATATTTACCACTAAACAAAAATGAGATGTTGGCTTAGAGTGTTGGACACTCCCCCCCCCCCCCCACCCCAACCCATCTACCCACCAATGTCCCCACCTCCCCCCCCTCCCGCACTATCCACAAACTATAAAGGTTTTAGGAAGTCTATGCCAAGAACTGGGAACCAAAACCTGTATATGTTATTTTTCTGTTATTTCAGTCAAACACTATACTTGACACTTAAAAGATAATGAGTGTCTGAGATTCCATATTTAGAATTTCCTTGAAATATGCTTATGAGTCATATAATGCTTAGGAGAAATCTTACAGAGGTGCTTGCTCGTTTTCTTTGTGGAGAAGCAGCACTAGGATCTACTTTTACAATGCACTTATTTGTCTTTAAATATACTTAAACCCTATAGATACTGCCAGTTCCTAAAAGAGTAGTTCTAGACTTTAAACATAGTATTAATAGAGAAATTTGAAAAAGAGTTCCTATAGAGAGGGAAAAGCATGGAAATATCAGAAAGGAATGAAAACCAGAAATCTCTAGAAATGTAAGCTGGTCATGAAACATAAGTTAGTTATGTAAGTCAGAATTTAGAAGATGTTCAGAATTCAAAAGAGCCAGACAATTGTCAACATCATCACCTTAACATGGCCATCGTAAGAACCATGTACCATTCACTTGGCATTAAGTTGAACACTTTGTTTCTTTTATTTAATTTTTCCCAAGCCTATGAAGAAAATATTTGATTACTAAAGAGAAAATTATGCAGCCCCTAATTTCCAGGCTGAATGTCCAAATGAACAATGAATCTCTGATTATGCTTATCTCTCTTCTGGAGAATTCAAACTGTTATATCTTGGATACTCTGGAAATTTATATGCATTTGACAAAAAATCATGGCAGCACTGTAGAAAATAGACAAGAGTGAAGCCATACTGGAAGGTGGGAAATAAGTGAAGAATTGCTACTGTAATCTCAAGCAAGAACGAGGGAGATTCTGAACCAAGACAATGAAAGTAGAATTTGAAACTGGGTCAGAGTTAAGAAGTACTTTATCAATAAGTAGGGTAGCAAATAAAACACAATTAGTGTGACCAAGAAAACGAAGCATGTCCTGTGATATACAAGTTTTTCTAACAAGGACAGCCTGCATAAATTATCCTGCTTGAAGAAGGTACCACGACATCCTCTTTTTTGTGGCATGCCATAATTGGGCATGTGATAGAACAGAAGTGGGAACTTTATGAAAACTTCCTTACATGAAGACTTTATTTCCTTTGATACTGACAAATAATTAATTTTTCTAGCATACAAGAATTTAAAAGACATAAAGTCTTTTATGTATAAAGAGGTAATACTTGAAAAACTGTTCACAAAACTCCTGAATTGTAAATTCTTAAAGGCATTACCAATCATTACTATGTAATAAGAGTTAGAAAATATTATGGTGCTTATGTCATTGAACTCGACACTGTTCAAAAAATAAATTTTTAGAGTATCTTTGAATTTTTTCTGGCATAAGGTTAAATAACGCTTTCCAAGCATATCCCTTACAAATCTGAGGAACACTCTTTCTACCCAAATAATATCACTTTAAATGGCGCAGTTGATATTTTCACCTAAAAATATGTGCTCAGAAATGCGTTGCATATACACATCTATATAGTTCTGACCTTTTGACAGAGAACAGCTCTTCTTAATGGCACTGATGAGAGAAAGTAGAATCTCCTTTGTGGTAGTATTTAGGTAATCTGTCAACTAGTTCATTGCTCTTTGCTAGGAATGTAGCCATCTGACTTTTGCATATTCTACAGGAGCTAGAAAGCAGTGGCAGCCAGGGAAGGGAATTAAAGTAAAGACCTGGAAGGCATAGCTATGAGGGTCTACTAGTAACAGAGTGATCAGAGTTAGAAGGTTGCTTCCAGGCAGAACCCAGCCAGACCCTAGAACAAAGTCAGGTGCAAACTAGGTTCTGATTTCTTTCCTCTGTGTTATGTGTGAACTGGGAGTAGATGTACTTGTCACCTACTGTACAAGAACATTTTAATGGGAAATTTGCTTGAGTGGTTGAAATCAGGAAATGAAAGGTATTTGAACATTAAAGATACAGAGTACAAGAACAACTGCTCTCTTGTGCTGGAATTCCTTGAGAGAACAATTTCCACTGTGGGTGGTGAATGAGAAATGAGCAGCAGAGAAGGCAGAGGGGCTTTGAGGACACCCGGCTCAGGATGGCAGAAATCGGAGCAGTCTAGAGGGAGATAGAGACTGTAAAAAGGACCAGTTAAAAACTCCAAATAGGGACTGGAGTTGCAGCACAGCAAGGAGGGCATTTGCCTTGCACACGGCCAACCCAGGTTTGAGCCCCGCATTCCATATGGTCCTCCAAGCAACTGCAGGAGTACATCCTGAGTGCAGAGCCAGGAGTAACCCCTGAGCATTGGCAGGTATGACCCAAAAAGCTAAAATAAATAAACAAAAAATTAAAAAACTCAAGACAGTTACTTTGTCTTCTGCATCTCTATCTACTGCAACTCCATCTCTGTTTGTGATCTCAGAGGCCAGTGGCTAATGATGTCACTGGGCAAGTGTGCCAGGTTCAGCACTACGTAGAGGACCAGGAGGATAGCCCAGCACTCTGCTGCTAGTGGAATGGGCGGACGCCTCTCTTTGCTGCCTGTCATCAATATCTCTGCTGCTTCCCTATGCACTTAAATGACAATATTTTTTAACTGCTGGGGAGTATATGACTAACGTTAGTGATTTTTTAGGGTCTCCAAAGTAATCTCTGCAAGTGTTATGTTTCATTTATTAACTGGAGAAGCTTTTATTGACCATAATAGATTCGGATTGTGATTTACTGTCTGCACAGTGCTTCACTGCCTTATCTTTGAATTGCCTTATAATCCTGGAAGGGAAATGACATCATTTCCTTTTCAAAGATGAAGTGAGTTCTTGAGAACCAATGAGTTAGCAGTGCAAAGCATACAGTTTAATTTACTAGTTTACTGAATCAGGCCACTGGACTTAAAGTCCTTCTCATCCTTAAAAGCTTCCCCAAGGAAGATGTCTACCTATTAGTTAGCTGTTCAAATAAAGAGCTCTGATATTTACTTAGATTATTCATGTTAAATCCTTTTTTTTTTGTTTTTAATACCTTCAAGGTAGCCTATAAACACAGTAGGAATTTAATAAGTGCTAGTGCTCCAATTATTTTCTTCTTGGTCTTCAAAAGTAATTATTCTGATTCTCACACATTGCATGAGCAATTATTTTAGAATAGAAGAGAATAATCAGCAGTTCCAATTCCAATATGACAAACCAAGAGGAAGGAAAACAGAAGCAGTTTTAATTTAAGAAAAATTGGTCTTGCCCCTACAGTATAGATGAATGAATTAAAAACTAATCCAAAGAGCAAAAAAGCAGGACAGCGCATGCCTACACAAACCCCAACCCCCCTACAAAAATTGAGTGCTGAATTACTTCCTCCATATTCATTCAACAATCAAATATGTACAATTGTATTAACCAAGAAAACCCCTTACTGTCTTTGTTGGTATATGCTTTGTTTTCGCATCACACACCATTCATCTTCTTTACAATTGTCTCTTACCCAATACTGCCCTTGAATTTAGCTATCTTTCTTGACTGCTGGAGATATCAAAAATATAATTCTTCCAAGCTATGAGAATTTTTCTGTGAGATTTAATGATTAAAATCTTGACAGGAGAAATAAACCAAAGTAGATTATCACCTCAACTTTTTCAACATGGATAAATGAAATATTTAATTCAAGTACTTGTGCTATATGGGAATATATGTTGCCGTTGGGCCTTCTTTTTGCTTATACTTTTCCTTAGAATGTTATTACAGCATTTATTACACTGAATATTTAAAATTATATTTTAAAGTCCCATAAGTTTAAATACTCTTTTCTGACCATAATGGCAAGATCTGGAATTCTTTTTTTTTCCCCAAGAATTAAGATTCAGTAAATAAAGAATATTAAAATGGAGAACTCTCATATCAGCTATTAAATATACCATAAAGTAACTATATTAAATTGAGCCATAATTAAGAAGGGTATTTATCTAAGGTTAGACTCTAAATCATAAACAGATACTAGCATATGTATTACCACGCAGTAGGGAAGATTATTACTTTTATGCAGTCAGCTGTATTGGGAGGGAAAAGAGACATTTGTGAATGTCATATTCATAATGTCAAATATATTACGAATAGATTGTTATCTATAATAAAGGACCATTAAAATTAGAAAAATATTGAAAATGTTTAAAAAACTTCATTGAGATACATGTCATTAATGCATGCTGCAGTAGATCAGTGTCTTTTGCTTTGATGTAGCACGCTAAACCTTTTAAACCTTCTCTAGAACATTTCCATCAACCCACAGTTTCCTCATGCCCCTTGGGAATAGTCTCAGCCACATAAACAACCACCGTTTTGCTTCTCGTAATTAATCATAAGAGATTATTTTGCATTTTCTGGAATTTTGTATTAGTAGGTTCCCACAATACTTACTATCATACTCTTCTATTTTGCCACACAGCAGTGCTTAGTGCTTATTCCTGACTGTCCTCAGAAACCCCTGGGAATGTTAGGGGAACCATATGTGGTACTAGGACTTGAACTCAAGAGGGGCCACATACAAGGCAAATGCCCCCACCCACTCTACTATTTCTCCATCCTTCACATCTTCTTTCTGTCTGGTTTCTTTAATTCAGTTTAAGTTATTCCAGATTCAGCAATATCATTGTATGTTTCAATAATATATTTATTTTATTGATTTGTTGTTTGTCCATTCATCTATTAATGTGATATTAGGAATGTATCCAAGTTTTTACTATGAAATAATAAAGCCACTCTGAATGTTTGTGTGAAAAAATTTTAAACAGATACATATTTTAATTTTCATTTTGAATCAATATAGAGATAAATTGTAAATGATCTACGAAGGAGTGAGTTTGGTAAGCATAAAAATGAAATCTCATAATAAATGATACTGCATTTTATATTTCTGTATAGCAAAATTGTCATTAGCTGGGATTGGGGAGATAGAACAGTAAATAATACCTTTCACATAACCGATCCAGCTTCAATCACTGGCACCCCGTATAGTCCCCAGAGCCTGTCAAGAGTGATCCCTGAGTTCACAGTCAGGAGTAAACCCTGACGATCACGGGGTGTGACCCCCAAAAACTAAAAAAAGAAAAGTGACATTAGCAAACTACAGGTGAAGTGATAGTTAAGAAAAAATAAGTAGTAGTTAAGAATGTTAAGATCTGTCAGAGAACAATATGGAAAATTAAATGTCTGATGTCTGAGTTAAACTTTGCAACAGCCCTAAAAAGGCAAATATTGTCATCCTACTTTGAGGCAGCTCAGAATGTGACTATTACTTTCTCCTATCTCGCTATGAGAAGTTGGACTGTATATCATAAAGTGATGTATTAAAAAAGTTTAATTGCCTAGCAAAAAAAGTACATATGAAATATAAAATCACATATATTTTATGGGTATAAAATATGTGTCTGCTGCACATATATGAGGCAAGTCAATAATATTAATCCCTTTCTTTGTCTCTTGCAAAATATGAGAAAAATACTTATATAGCGGTAAAATGAAAAGGAACAGTATGTAACTCACAGCTCAATGAAAGTAAAATGTATGAGAATAATGTTTAATGATTTTCAATTCATGAAGTTAAAATAAAGACAATGTTCTAATGCCTTTCTAATTAGAAAGTTTTGGAGTGGGAGAGATAGTACAGTGAGTGGGGCATTTGCCTAGTAGGAGGTTGACTCAGTTTTGAGTCCCAGATCTCATATGGTCCCCAAGTGCCACCCCGAAATGATTCTTGAGAGCAGAGCCAAGAATAACCCTTTTGCATCATTGGTTGTGGCCCCAAAACAGACCAAAAAGAAAGAGCAAGTATAATTACATACCAGTTTAGGGAAATGTTTTGCTTTAGTAGTGGTTATACTAATATTAGTGAGATTGGAAACATTCACATTTTCATGGTGGAAGTATAATTGGTAATTGTGGTAAATAAAAAAATATAAAACTATGAGTAAGTACCAATGACTTTGAGAATAACTACCTTTTGGTAAAATATATATTTCAGAATATGAAAAGGATTCTCATGAAGATTAATAGAGGGGTTTGGCATAATTTATGGATGTGAAACATGAAAACAGGCAATATAACATGAAAATAAATACCTAATCAACCCATAGCTAAGAAATCGTATGTAACTACCAATCATTTGATCACTTTATCACTTGACATCCCATTATTCATTGGTTTTCTCAGCGGGTGCCAGTAACATTTCTATTTGACCCTATCACGTGCCAGTGTAGCCCAATCTGCTTGCTTCAGGAATACAAAGAGCCTCAAATCATTCATTCAGGATCTTGATGAAGAAGTCTGACCATCTTGTAGGTGGGTTGCCACATGATCTTTTGACATCCCGTGATCTTTTGACACCCTGTGGGATCCAGTTGGTAACGGCTCTGGTCCAGCGGTCATCTTCAAATCGCATTACATGTCCAGCCCATC
>JAJIBD010012621.1:0-36360 GCA_021461705.1 Cryptotis parvus | reverse complement strand
CACCATCCAGAGCCAGGAGCGCTGCTGGGTGTGGCCCCCAAACCAAAATCCTCCTCATCATTATCATCTTGTCATCAAGTGTCTCATGTACCTCTGAACAGGGACCAGGAGATACTGAGGAAACATCAGTCCCTGTGTGAAACTCTGACCTCAGCAGGAGCAGTGGCGCTGGGAGCAGTAAAAGGGACCCCAGGACACGGGCTTTACCTGCAGCCTAGGCTGTGGACACCTGGAGCTGAAGCCAGGTCACTGTGGACCTCCGCCTCTGAGGTCGGAGGAAGATTTTGCATGATGCTGTTTGCCATCTGACAGAGGTGGCAGCTGGGTCTGGGCCCTGTTTGCGCTCTCCCTGTGATTGATGCCGGTAACCTTTCCCGTCTGTCAGGGAGATATTTCATGGATGTCTCATGTGGTGGGAGCGGGACAGCCAGGAAATGTGATTCCTTCTACTGAAAGCTGCCTGGGAGACAAGCTGGAAAGGCTCATGGAGGCTTTGTAGGGGATAGGGAAGAGGGTGAGGTGGAGGAGGCGTTGGGCTGGCCAGGAGCTGTGACAGGGACCTGTAGTGTGGGGATTGGGGAATGCGGTGAGGCCAAGCTGACTTTCTCCCCATCTGCGATAGCTGGTAGATGCCCTGAGCTGGTAGATGTCGCCGCAGGGAGAGAGTAGGAGGGACAGCATGTTGCCTGCTGGGCACGGGCTGGAGACTTCAACCCCAAACCCCTGCTTCTGCTGCCCAGGCAGGGTTCCTTGTTGATCAGGAGGCTGATCTCCAAAGTAAAAAGGTGTTTGGAATCCTCGAGGCAGGGGTGTGTCCCTGCTGGAAAGTCCCAAAGGCTCTTTCTCTGTGGTCACAGCCTAGTGTTCAACACGTCAAAACCTGGCTCTTGTGAAATATGGAGTGGACAGGGGTCAAAGGTATGAATGAGGATTCCAGTAAGATGGAAAAGCTGGTCCGAGTAACATTTTGGGTAGTGATAAGCCTTTATACGGTAACACTGAGAGGGGCAGGGATGAGGCTCTGTGGTAAGGAGCCCACATCCTTATGTAGGAGACCCAGTTTGATCCCAAGGACTGCACACCCACACCCATGCATACACATGCACACATGCATACACAAATGCACATACACATGCACATGAACACACATGTACACACATACGTTAAAAAGGACATATTGGAGGCAATTTTCTTAGTTAAAAACAAACACGGAGCACGTTTGTGACCTGTTAGTTTGCTGTGACTGCGGACCCGATTCCAGTATGACAGAAATTCCATTGACCTGCCTCTGACGGACTCATTCAGGCTCTCAGGCTAAGGGCAGCACAAAAACAAGCAAACAAACAAAACTTCTGTATTCATATATGTGATAAAATGATAGGGTGGAGGATGGGAGCAGTTGGGTGATACCCAGCAGTGCCCAGAGGTTATTCCCTGCTCTGTGCATAGGGATTACTCCGGCTCTGTGATCAAGAATTACTCCTGATGATCCTCTGGGAATCATAGGTGGTGCCAGTGATTCAAACTGGATTAGCCACATGCAAGGCAAGTGTTTAATTCCCTATAATATCTCTCCTGCCCAGATTAAATTATTCTCTTGTGTGTGAGTGTGTTTGGGCCACACCTGGTGGTGCTCAGGGCTAACTCTTGACTCTGCACTCAGGAATCATTCCTGGAGAGGCTCAGGGTATGAAATGGTTCTGGGACTCAAAGCTGGGTGCAAGGCAAGAGCCTTAGCTGCTGTTCTATCACTCCAGCCCCTCAGTTTGTTGATTTGTTTTGCTTGTTTTGTTTTGGAACCACACTTAGCAATGCTTCGGGTTATTTCTGGCTCTGCGCTCAGGAATCACTCTGGAATTGCTCCTGGCAGTGCTCAGTGTATCATATGGGTTACTGAGGATCGAACCTGGGTTGGCTGCATGCAAGACAAAACCTACCCACTGTACTATTTCCAGCTCCTCCTCAAATGAATTTTGATGAGGGTACCAAGACTATTCAAAGTGGAAGAAGACACTATTTTCAACAAGTGTATCGGAGGACTGACTATCCACATAGTGAAATTGGAGTCTTATACCATACACAAAATTTAATTCATGGAATGAGAGAAGACACTTGCCAGTCACGTATCTGCTAATGAATGAATATGTGAGCTGGCTGGTCCTGGGTCAGTTCTTGCTTGCTTCTGGAAACTAGCAAACTTTCTCAGGTAACTTCTGGCTTTCTATAAATCATGTTATGGAACTCCAACTCTCCTTAACAGTCTTTATGCTTTGTTTTCCTAAGGCATATGTGTGAAAATTTCCTTTTATAAGTTTTGGTTTCTTTTTTTTCAAATATTTTTGTGTGTGTATGTGTGTGGTACCAGGGATTGAACCCAGGGCCTCACACATGTAAGTCAAGTGTTTTACCATTGAGCTACAACCCCAGCATCTTGTTCCATTTTATTTTGTTTCACTTTATTTTTGGGGGTCAGGAAAATAAACATTTTTGTTACTGGTTTTGGTATATCGAACACGCATCGGACAGCTTGCCAGGCTTGTAGCCTTTTGGGCTACATTGGCACGTGATAGGGTCCAATGGAAATGTTACTGGCGCCCACATGAACAAATTGATGAATTGCAGGATTCAAGTGATCAAGTGATCACTTTATTTTATCTTATGAGTTTATTTTTGGACCTCCCAAGTGGTGCTCTGCTCAGGAGTCCCAGGGCAGCTCCTGGTGATTCTTGGCTTATCCAGTCAGCAACTGAAGGTGATATATGGGTGTTCCCAGCAAGTTGTGTTCCTTGGGAATCTCCAGGGTGAGGTGTGCTGTTGTTTGGTGGACAACTGGTGCTGGGGATCAAACCTCAAACCAGGGCTGGCAGCATGTAAGGCAAGTGCCTTAACCCCAGTACAAAACTCTGGTGCCTCTGGAGCTTCTGGTTCTGTTTTAGACTGAAGTCTTTCATACATTATTTTATTTTATCAATTTTTTTTTATTAAAACACTGATTTTACAAAGTTGTTCACTATATAGTTGTTTCAGGCATTTAGTGCTCCAACACCACCAGTGGAACCTTCCCTCCACCAATGTCCTCATCTTTCTTTCCTTCCCCAACCTACACTCTTAGGCACACAAAATTTTTATTTTATATTATTTATTCTAACAAAACTTTAAGAAATGACAAATAGAATGATTAGAAAATAAATCAGTAAGAGCCAATTTGTCATTGCTAAATGATTTTAACCTATGTCAATAAGGAAAATAAAGCCCTTTGATACAACAAAATAAAATGTCTATTCTCATTAATTTTATTTGAGTAAGTTCTCAACTATTGGACTTTAAGCTAAAGTATGTCATATTTAATATGAAGTATAATATGAAGCTAAAGTATATCATATTAAATAAACCATAATGCCCAAAGGGAAATAGAGAGAAGAAAATTCCCTGCCATAGCAGCTGGGGAGGGCGTGAGAGAAACTCAGGACTCTGATGGTGGAAAATGTACATTGGTGAAGGTATGGGTGTTAGAACATTATATGACTGAAATTCAATCATGAACATCTTTGAACTGTATCTCACTGTGATTCAGTTAAAAAGTTTTAAATATATTGCATTCAGTTTTATTTTATATTTGTATCTCATTATGATAATCATGCCTTGCCTGTCTTGATAAAACTTTTAAAGAAATTCTGTGCTAATATATTTTGGCATTTACATGAATAGGTAAGGCCTACTTATGTAGTTTCTCCTACATTTTATATAAGCACTGTGGTTTGCAAAGTTGTTCATCATGATGATATAGGTATGCAATGTTCCAACACTAATTCCACCACCATTATCAACTTCCCTCCACCATCGTCTCTGATTGTCCCAACCACCCTGAAGCTATTGTGGGCCCCATAGTAGGCCCACAATAATTGATTTTATCTTGCATGCTATCAATAACTTGCTAACAGAATGATAAAAAATATCTTTTCCTTGGAAGAAAATTCATGTAAATTGTTGTATCTCACCATGGGGACATTAAGTCCTTGTATGAGAGATTACTGAGATGTTGTTACAGGTTAAGGCTTCTGTGTTGGTTAGTTGAGATTAGTTGCCTTCTACGTTACATCCCATCCAATCTGGAGTGCGACTATGAGTTATAAGTGTTGAGGAGTTTGGAGATGTTGCTAGGTCATGAAGGTGGCTGTGCGCTCCAGGAAGTAGAGAATTTTAAACTGGTGGTACAGCTAGATTTACATTTTAAACATGACTTCAGGGACTTCTGGAAGTATAGGGAGGTGAGGAGAGGTAGCTCAAGCCAACTCTGACAAAGCCTTGAGATTTCAGTCCCAAAACCCATGTACTGGGGCCGGAGCCATAGCCCAGCGGGTAGGGCGTTTGCCTTGCACGGCCGGCCTGTGCCAGCCTGGGTTTGATCCCCGGCATCCCATATGGTCCCCAGAGCACCGCCAGGAGTAATTCCTGAGTGCAGAGCCAGGAGTAACCCCTGAGCATTGCCGGGTGTGACCCAAAAAAGAAAAAAAAAAAAACCATGTACCTGAATTTTCAGCAGGTTAATTTCTGGGTGAGGTTTGGTCCTGAGACCGTGGAGTCCAGCCAGAGACATAGCAACAATTTTGCAGAGATTTCACACAAAATTTTTAAAATGGGGAAAGAATTTAAGTAGAATCTGCAAAGAAGTGCACCAAAGGCCAATATGCACATAAAAAGATACTCAAGGTCACCAATCATTAGGGAAACAATGCAAATCAAGACAACAACTAGAGATATCTATTTGGATCCAAACGACAAAGAATAGCAACCATTTGGTAAGGTTCTGAAGAAATTGGAAGTCTGTTATTGAGAATGCAAATGGTGTCACTGTTGTGAAAAATTGTATGGTTGTTCTTCAAAATAGAAAAAAAATTGGGCCGGAGTGATAGCACAGCGGTAGAGCATTTGCCTTGCCTGCAGCCGACCTGGGGTCGATCCCCGGCATCCCATATGATCCCCCAAGCACCGCCAGGAATGATTTCTGAGTGCAGAGCCAGGAGTAACCCCCTGAGCAGGGCCGGGTGTTACCCAAAAAAAAGCAAAAAAAAAAATAGTATTTTTCTTGGGTCACATCTAGCAGCACTCAGAGGGCTGTTCTGCAGGTATGACCCCTGTGGTGCTCAGGGGCCCATATGTGGTGTTGGAAATTGAGATGGGATCATTTCAATTCGATGCAAGACCAGTTATTTACCTGCTGTATGAACTCTCTGGGCCTGAAAAGTATTTTGTGATTCAGCTGTTTCACTTTTGAATATAATGCCAAAGAATTGATGTGTTTATAGCAGCATTGTTCACAAGCAGCCAAAAGGTGGAAGCAGCTGAAATGTCTGTTGATGGATGGGTGGAGAAGATAATGTGGTAGACGGACAATGGAGTGTTACCATTGTCTGCCTTAAAGCATGAAGACATTCTTATACATGTAAATATGAATGAACTTTATAAACAACACGGTAAGTGACAGAGTCACAAAGTCAGATGCTATATGATTTCACTTATATGAGTTTCCTAGGATAGTAAAATTCATTGAGAACAGAAAACTCCCAGGAGCTGGGAGCAGAAAAACAAGACGTTATTGTTTAATGGAAATAGAAGTTCAATTATGCAAGAGAGAGTTCAGATGAAAGATGGTTGGAGCGATTGAACAACAGTGTGAATGCACTTAATGACATCAAACTGTACACTTAAAAATGGCTCTGTGGTGAAAATTTTATGTTAGTGTGTTTTACTGCAATTAACAGTACAATAAAAAAGAAACAACAGGGTAATGTTACAGGATGATTGAAAAAGAGTCTTTGATGTCATCTCTTTTACTGGACAGAAAATGTTTGTATTTCACTGGACAACATCTATAAGTCAGCCTGTACTTCAGAAGGTCTGGGCCTCAGTTCCCCAGGAAGCGTCACAGCTTCGCTTAGTAATTAAGTAATTCTTGGGTGGGCTTGTGAAACAATGACTGAGTGATGCTGGGAACACCACTGGCCCCTCTTGGCCTTGGTTCCAGGTTTTAGATGATTCCTATAAAAATATGTATTTTTTAACATCATAGACATTTACGACCTTATTTTTCCCACCAGTCCCTTGAGGGGCCTGGCCTCGGCCTCCTTACCCTTTGACAAATAGAACTAACGAAAGAACAACAGTGGTGATGGACATTGGGAGCAGCAAACCTGTTTTCCTGGTGGCCAGAATCAGGAATATGCTCTGTGAGTTCCCAGGCTTCCTTATTCTCACCCACTGTTCCCCAAAATGGGTGAGACCACCCCTTATAGGATGTAGAGAGAACAGTGTGGGGGGGCAGTAGCTACCTTTGGTGCAGTTGGAGGTGCTGTGTGTTTGTTCTTTAAAAAAGGTAGATTGGGGCTGAAGCGATAATACAGGGATAAGGCATTTGCTTTGCACACGGCCTTGGCTCAATTCCTGAGCTTAGGGACCACTACCAGGAGTGCTTACGCCTGAGCACAGAGACAGGAGTAAGCCCTGAGCAGCACCAGGCATGGCCGCAAATGCCCCCCTCCCACCCACACCAAAAAAATGTAGATTTCAAGGGGCTGCTGAGCGTTTTCATTTTTTCTGAAAAAGGGCACTACGTTCCCTAATTTTAGAAGCCTCCGTTCTCACCCGCCAAACCTCTCCCCTCATCCTGGCTGCTGTGTGCTTTTAGGGAGCTGATCACTGTTCTTCCAACCCTTAAATGCTAGGACCTGGTTTGACCTGATCTTCCACACAGGAAAGGCATTTTTCAAAGCAAACACATCAATGAAAACACATGATGTATAAGCAGAATAGACTTTTTTTTAAAGACACATGTAATATAGAAGTTTTTTTTCCTGGATTTTCTGGGAAGAGCCACCCTAGATGCCAAATGACGTTTGGGCTGCAGCTCCAGGGTCGGGCAGTGGGTGAAAATGTGTTATTGTGTAGCTTGGCTGCACAGGGAACAGCTGTTGTTTGCGGGTGGCAGGACAGTCTCTTCCCAGAAGCCCCAGGGCCCTGGGTCAGCGGGTCCCAGAGCCAAGGACCCACATCCAAGTCTGCCTTTGGAAAGGGGCAAATTGTTGTCTTATTATGTATTCCTCGGCTCTCAATGCTGTTTTCAATTAATTTTTTGACAAATTCTGGCTGTCCTTATTTTTCTGCGGATGGCGGATTCAGAGTGATTCATTAAGAAGATGAAATTGTGTGGCCCACAGGGGAGCTCCTGGGAGTGCTTGCTGGAACTAACATAAGTGCTTTGGAGAGAGATTTACGTGTAGCCTCAAGCTGGAGCTGTTCCTTCTGGCAGGCTCCGCTGTGCCGCAGAGGACCTGGCTACTGCTTTTCCCATTGTGTGCAGCATCCCCAAGGACCTTCCGAGTCATGCTCAGCCCTGTCTGGCGTCCTCTGCTCCCTTGTGCCACTTCCATGGGGGCTCAGACACTATTTATCGGTGGGTCTCACTAACTTGCAGGTGAACCCAATTATCTCTCTCTTTCCAGCCCAGCTTGTCAATGTCTGCCTCCCTTATTATTCATACCAAAGGAGGAAGCACAAACACAATATTTAAAAAAAAAAAAAAAAAACATGCTGGGCCCTATTTGAAGCCGGTCTTCCGGACTCTTGAGTGTCAGATCCCATTAATCATGGCCACAGAATGGGTATGAACCCTGGCTGGTGGCTGTCCCATAGTCTCTGGCTTTGCTCATCCCCCATGCAGCGGTTGGAGGCACAGCTGGGCATTAGGGTGGTAAATGTGGCATCCCTCTGATACCATCTTTTTGGGGCCCTAGGCTGCTTGAAGACCTCTACAGAACCCCGTCTCTGCGGAGAAAATCCAAACCCTTTCCTTGTACTACTCTATTTGCTTACACTGAAAATAATAAGCAACCACAAAAAAAAGAAGCAATAGACCTGTCGTCTCTGCTCCAAGCATGTACTATGTCGGTGATTTAGGAGAAGAAACAGAGATGCCCAGGGAAAGAAGCAGTGTGTGTAAAAGCACCACTTAAAAGGAGCAGAGGATCAGAACACGAGTCTGAGTAACCCCAACCATCATCTTTTTACGTTTTTCTTTACCCTTTGATAATTATTTTCAAGTAACATTTGCTCCATTTTGTACTACAAAGAAGAGGTGTCAAACAGAAATTTTAGAAAACAGAAACATAGGAAGACAAAAGAATCATTAATACAAACCTAACCCAACCCAAACTCTCCAATGAGTCCTCCCTACTGAGACAAATGCTGACACTTTTGGTGCCCCAGTGATTGTACAGCAGGTTGAATGCTTGCCTTGCATATGGCAACCTGGGATTGATCCCTGGGACCCTATATGGTTCCCCAGACCTGTCAGGAGTGATCCCTGAACACAGAGACAAGAGAAAGCCTTGAGCACCTCCAGGTGTGACCTAAAAACAAAAACAAAAAATGATACTTCACTTCCTTTCTCTAGTTATCTTTTTCTTTGAGTGTCAGTGCATACACAGCCCTAAGCCCCAAATAGAGGCCGTTGTCCATTCTGTTTTATTCCCAGCCCCTCTACACACCAATAAATGTGAACATCGCCCCACGTCAATCAATGTCCTCCAGCCCCACCTCCTCCACCACGTTCATCCAAGGCAGCTTGTGCCTAACATTGTTTTTGTCTTTGCTCAGTTTCCCTATATGTCCTATACCCCAGGAGGGCACTGAAACCTCCTATCAAACGAGGTGGTTTATGTCTGAGGGGCTTGTTTTGCAAGTGATGCATGCCCACTTTACATGTGCCAACTGGAATCAGGCTAGATTTACTATCTTGAGAGGGGAGGGAGGGACAGAACAGAGGGTCTTGTGGAGGGCGACCAACTCTCCTTTCACCTATGGGGAAGCATTGTCAGAGTGAGTTGTGTGGCCGTGATGAGAACCACTGACTTTGAGGCCCGAACTAGTCACTTCGACATTTTGAGATGGGATGTGCTAAGTCTTATTTTGCTCCAAGTTGGAAAAGGGCCATTCTGTAAGGGTAAATGCCAACCAAGAACAAAATGAAGCGTGCTTCTGTTTTGGAGAACTCCTCTGAGCCTGAGTGTCTGTGTGGTGGCCTCTGCACGGGCCAGTGCGTGGTGATGTCCCTAGAAGGACTGTCACCTTAGCAGACAGGTTTCTGATTGACCTTTCCAGGGTAATTTGTGAAAGGGGCGGGAGAAGCAGTTTATTTCCAGAGTTGGTAGAAATGGGGAAAGCGTTGATGAGTCAATGCCCCATTCGCTAACAATTCATAGCTTTCACAAGAAACAGTATGGTATGGTTCCATCTGGGGAGCTTGGAGCCAGGACATGAGCTGTATTGGAATTCATTTCTGTGATTCTGTGATCCGAAGCAAAAACATACCAGGGGCCTCCTCCAAAAAATCAACACTCCCAAGGCCTTGAGTCTGTGTTGGCTGCCTCATTCATGTATTCCAGAGTCAGAGGGTAGAGCCCCCGCCCCAGTGAGAAATGACATACCAGAGAGATAGTCAACACTCTCGTCCTGTCCTTAAGGCAGACACCGTACTTTCTCCCATGCAAAGGTGGCTGCACACACAACCTTAACCCATTTTTATCTCCATCCATCAGCGTTGGCTGGACACTGAAACTCTCTCCAATTGGCTTACAATTACAGGTAGGAGCTGTATACTGTCCATTGCATAGATACTTACTAGAAGCCTCTGTTGAGAGAGAGAGAGAGAGAGAGAGAGAGAGAGAGAGAGAGAGAGAGAGAGGAATAAATGCTGCATGGGGAGAGGGAAACTGGGGACATTGGTGGTAGGAAATACATACTGGTGAAGGGAGTTGGAATATTATATGACTGAAACCCAATCATGAACTGTGTATCTCACTATGATTCAATTTAAAATATAAATAAAATTATTATTATTATTTTGCTTTTTGGGTCACACCGGTGACGCTCAGGGGTTACTCCTGGCTTTGCACTCAGGAATTACTCCTGGACGTGCTCGAGGGACCATATGGGATGCCAGGGATCGAACTCGGGTCGGCTGCAAACACCCTACCCGCTGGACTATCACTCCGGCCCCTAAAATATAAATAAAAATTATTTTTAAAATGCAGACCTCTGTTTTGTTGAATTATTAATTTAAAAAAGACAAGCATTGTTTGGGAGCATTGAAAGTAGACTGCTATAGAAGTTAGGTTGAAAAGGAGGAAGAAGCTAAGGGGCTGGAGAGGTAGCGTAGGGGTTAAGGCATTTACCTGCACTTGGCTGACTCAGATTTGGTCCCTAGCATCGCATATGTTTCACCAAGAACCTCCAGAGTGATCCCTGAGCATAGAGCCAGGAGTAAGCCCTGAACACCACTGAGCTCCAGGTGTGGCCCAAGGGAAAAAAATAAAAAATATATTTTATTATACCACTGTTAGATATACAACTACAAGTTGTTGATGTTTGAGTTTTGGTTCTACAGTGTTCCAACACCATCCCTCCACCTGTGCCCATTTTCCATTACCAATATCCCCACTTCCCTCCTCCTACCCCCAGCCTGCCTCCATGGCAGGTTTTTTTTTTTTTCTCTCTTTCTCTTTCTCTCTCTCTCTTCTCTCTCTCTCTCCTTCTCGCTTCCCTTTCTTACACATTGTGAATTGTAATATATTCTAGAACATGATTGGTTCCTCTAGATTGATATACCACGCAGCTGCTTGCAGCTGGGACTTGGGGAGAGCCAGATGGCAGCTATCCCCATGCGTCAGAGTCTCTGCATGATGGTCGATAGCCCTGAGGCAGTTCGTGGGCAGGGCTATCAGGTCTCCAGGATGGGTCAAAGAAGGGGGGACCCCAGTTCCATCTCCACGAATGCCCGGTGACTTCCGCCTCTGAGAGCCTCCTACCTAGGCTTGAACTCCGGCTGCTCTGCTAAGCTGGTCTTGAGAGCAGCGTCTTGGGTTCTGATGGGCTGTGGAATCTGGACCGTGAAAATGGTGTCTATTGTGGTGAGCGAGTCTCATTTTTCTGAGAAGCTAAGGAGTCTTTATATGTTCCTACCACTCACCTTCCTTCCTTCCTTCCTTCCTTCCTTCCTTCCTTCCTTCCTTCCTTCCTTCCTTCCTTCCTTCCTTCCTTCCTTCCTTTCCTTCCTTCCTTCCTTCCTTCCTTCCTTCCTCCCTCCCTCCCTCCTTCCCTCCCTCCCTCCCCTCCCTCCCTCCCCTCTTCCTTCCTTCCTTTCCTCCTCCTTGTCTCTCTCTCTCTTTTTCTTTCTTTCTTTAAGAAAATAGAGCAATAGCACAGCAGGTAGGGCATTTGCCTTGCACACAGCCGACTCAGGTTTGATCCCCAGCATCCCATATGTTCCCCCAAGAACTGCCAGGAATAATTCCTGAGCATCGCGGGTGTGACCCAAAAATAAAAATAAAAGAAGAAAAGTGGTGTTGTAGAGTCTGGGCCACTCCTGTGGATGCAGAGCTGTGGCCCCCTAGCAGTTCTGGGCTTGGTGTTGGACTACGTAGTGCTGGGGAAACCTAAATCAGGGCCTGGCACATGCTGGGCATATGCTCTGGGCTATATCCCGGTCCATGGTCTCACCATTTTATTGGCTTTTCTTTTTCTTTTTTTGGGGGCACACCAGTGGTGCTCAGGGCTCTGTGCTCGGTGTGATTCCTGGCCTTGCACAGGGGGCCATGGGTAGTGCTAGGGATTTAAACCAGGATCACGGCCAACACAGTCACATGCAAGGCAAGTGCCTTACATCCTGAACTGTTTCTCTGACCCAGCCCTATCCCTTTCTGATGAAGACTCGGTGTGCCTCTTCTCATATTCTACTGGCTGCCGGCTCCTGCCTCTTTTTAACCTGCCCTTGGGACTCTTCAGCCCTGTCGGCAGGGTAGTTTGAGGCAGGGGTGGGGTGCTCCCTCTTCTTCAGGCAAGCTCCATCCCTGGTGCCCTCAGCCAAACCACCACACCCTTGGATCATGGCATGACCCTAGTTTGAGGTCCAGAGAGCCACCACTTAATTTTTTATGTTCAAAATATTTTTTTATTTGATTTTTTGGGCCACCCGGGCAGTGCTCAGGACTTACTCCTGGCTCTGTGCTCAGGGATCACTCCTGATGGGGCTCAGGGGTCAATACGGGTGCTAGGGATTAAACCCATGTCAGCCATATGCAAGGCAAACATCCTCCCTGGCTCCAAAACTTCTCATAATTGCAGGTTGTTTTGCCATGGCAAGTGTTGCTGGTTCTTATAATGAGGGCATCTTTCTGTGTTCACTATATCTCCTTTTGTTTGGGGGCTCTCAATGCAGTGCTCAGCAGCTACTCCTGGCGATACTTAGCCTGGTGTGGGGCTGGATGTTCAATACTTAGCTCAGGTGCTTGATGTCATCTACCTGGGTCCAGAGGCGCTGGAAGCCACCAGGGCCACATTCAGAGGTGTTGAGGGGACCATGTGATATTGAGGATCAAACACAGAGAGGCCTTGTACAGGCCTTGGTGCGCTTCCTCCTTTAATTACTTCCCTAGCCCCTGGTTACTCTCCTTCTGTCTCCTCCTTGCAGAGTTTTGTTTATTGGGGTGCCAGGCCAATATCTGAGGTAATTTCAAGTTTCGGGTATATTTGCTCTGATTTCAGGAGGAGGTCGACACAGCTCTTCATTGGACGTTTTGACTCTGCCCATTAAAAGCTGTAGCTGTTCAGCATTCAATTTGACAAATATAAGCATCTTATTATGTGAGCCTTTCCTTCACTGAAATCCAATGAAAGCCCCTTTAAATAATAAAACCTAAAGTGACTTACTTGATCCTGACTTTAGAATGCGTCAACCTGCTCTTCTCACGTGTTTGAATAAGGGGAGAACCTTGGGCACAGAGCCTAAAATACAGGAAAGCCCCAGGTCCTGTGGGACTTGCAAACCCCTGGAGAGAGGACTCTGGGCACAGGTTGAGGGGACTGGGCTTCTCTTCGAAGCTTGTTGCTCTTAGGAAGAAGTCCCAGGTTTTGCTTCTGGGCAAGGTTAAAGTTTTTCTGATGCCGGTAGCTGGTAAAGCTTTTGGCTGCAACAACAAGCAAGCCCAACTTAATACAGCCTGTTTAGCAGTCCTGCACTGTGGTTGTGTTCTCTTCTCTCTCTCTCTCTCTCTCTCTCTCTCCTCTCCCTCCCTCCCTCCCTCCTCCTCCCTCCCTCCCCCTCCCTCCCTCCCTCCCTCCCTCCCTCCCTCCCTCCTTCTTTCTTTCTTTCTTTCTTTTCTTTCTTTCTTTCTTTCTTTCTTTCTTTCTTTCTTTCTTTCTTTCTTTCTTTCTTTCTTTCTTTCTTTCTTTCTTTCTTTCTTTTTTGGCTACTCTTGGCTCTGTACTCAGTAATTACTTCTGGTGGTGCTCAGGAAGCCCCATACACCTGGGCAGGTTTTTATTTTTTGTTTATTTTTATTTTTGTTTTACTTTTGTTTTTGGGGTCACACCTGGCGATGTTCAGGGGTTACTCCTGGCTCTACACTCAGGGAATCACTCCTGGTGGTGTTCAGGGGCTGTGTGGGATGCCAGGGATCAAACCTGGCTTGGCTGCATGCAAGACAAATGCCATGGCAGATTGTCTATGGAGATTATTGCCTTCTCCCTCCTCTTCAGCAGCTGGGCTGGGAGTCTGGACTCTGCCACTGTCCAGTTGTGTGTCTTGGGGCCACTGCGTGTTCTCTCTGGGCTCAGCTCCTCCCTGCGCGTAGTGAGGGGAGAGACCAGGTTGCCGAAAAATGCAAACTGCGATCCTGTAGCAGTGGAGGAGGAAGGCCTTTGTCTCCTAAAATGGGCTCTTCTGGGCTCCTCTCTTGTATCACTCTGGGCAATAGCACAAAAGAGTAGCCAAACTGGCACCATGCTGGGGGAGCTCAGTCGAGATAATCAAAGGCCATAGGGAACAGAGTTCACAAGGAATAAAAGACTTCAGTGAGGGCATTGCTTAGTCTATGCTAATAAAAAACAAGGCTGATAGTGCAGTGGGTGGGGCCTGGGAGGCGTGGGTGGGCGGGGCCTGAGAGGCAGTGCGGTGGGCGGGGCCTGAGAGGCAGTGGGTGGGCGGGGCCTGAGAGGCAGTGCGGTGGGCGGGGCCTGAGAGATAGTGCGGTGGGCGGGGCATTTGCTTTGCACCCAGCAGACCAGGTTCCATCCCTGACTCTCCATAAGGTTCCCTGAGCACTATCTGGAGTGACCCCTAAGCACAGAGGCAGGAGTAAGCCCTGAACACTGCTGGGTGTGGCCCCAGAACAGAGTGGAAGCTGGAGAGATAGTACCTTGGGTTAAAGTGCTTCACTTTGCCTTGCATGTATGATGGACCTGGGTTTGATGACCAGTACCCTATATGGTCCCTTGACCATTGCGAGGCGCGATCCCTGAGCACAGAGCACTGGAGTAAGCCCTGAGCACATCAGGTGTGGTCCCAAAACAAAAACAAGTAAAAGAAAAAGAAAAGAACGAAAACAAGCTGCAAGTGCTGGGAGGTTTCAGCAAGCTGAGACAAGCGAGAAGCAATGTTCCTGCCCAGCCAGAGGGGGAGCTGCTCAACAAGCTGCCTGTTTGCTCCCCCTGGTTTATTTGTTCTGAAACATCTGGGCAGCCCGATTCCTTCCTGGAATAATGTTTGCAGCGAAGTCCTTCCTTCAGAGAGTCCTTCTCATGCATGTGGGGGAAGGGGGATTTTCAAGCACTGTGGCGGGTCAGGAAGGCCTCCTCCATCCCCAGTGCAGGGGCGTCCTGCTTAGTAGCCAGATGGGACGAGAGGAGAAATGGGTGTTTCTGGAGCGTTCTTGCTCTTCCCTCTGACTAACCCACTTGCCACAGACTTGGCAAAAACGTAGGGGCCAGAGAGATGGTACAGTAGGCAATGACTTGACTTGGATGCGACTGACCTGGGTTCAATCCCCTGCACCACACAGGTTCACCCCAAGAACCACCAGGAGTGATCCCTGAGTGCAGAGACAGGAGTGAGTCCAGAGCACTGCTGGGTGTGGGGCTCCCTCTCCTGCCCAATGCCCCGTGTACAAAATCCGTCAAACATCATAGCATTTGTGTCATCTACAGCAACTCACTTAGTGCCCTGCGTCAGGCTGGATACTGAGCTCACAGCCAGAGCTACGGAACGGCTGATAAGGTCCTTGCCGTGCACTCGGCCTGCTTGACCTCGATTTCCCGAGTCCTGTCAGGACTGATCCCTGAGCACAGAGCCGTGACTAAGCCCTGAAGCACACTGGGCGACGCACTCTCCCGGTGCGGAGACCTGACGTCTGAATCAAGTGTGGGCAGAGCTGGGATCCCTCAAAGATTCTAGGGCACCCTTCCTTGCCTCCTCCACGCCTCCCGCCTGCTGCCCCCCACCCACCCGGTCCTCCATCTTCAGCCGAGTCTGTCTCCATCCCCATGTAGCCGTCTTCCTCCGCTCTTAGGAGGAATTGCACAACGCCTGGCTCCATATTCAAGTCTCTGCCCCTACAAGGCCTGTTCCCTGACGGCAGACCATGGCCACTAGGAGGATTGTGCTATTTTTCTTTTTCAGAAGAGAAAACTGAGGCTCAGAGAGGTGTGATAACTTGCCAAGTTTCCTGCCATCCAGGCGGCTGGACACAGCTGGTTCAGAGGAAGAGGCCGGTACATGAGAGGTGACAGGCATGGACAGAGCAGGGAGGCCAGGAGCCTGGGAGCAGGTCATGTGTGGCCGGAAGGAGAATCTGGGTGTGGCGACTGCCACCAAAACGCAAACATGAACATCTTTGTAACTGTATATCTCATGGTGGTATAATAAAAACAAGAAAAGAAACGAGATAAAGAAAAATTGACACTGGTACTGATGAAAGAGAAGTAGGCCCTCCTGCTCATAGGATTGCAGCTGTAGAAAGACTGGGAGTCAAAGGACCGTGGGCCGGTACTCAGACAGGTGTCGGGCAGGCAGAAAGGTTGAAGATGGTCGCAGATGCTGTCTCACCCGTGTGCTGCGGCCACTGTCTGCCCCTCCGCCCACCGGTAGGATGAGTAGGAGAGGTCTGCCTGGCATAGAGTCACCTCAGCGGCCTGCTTCCCCAAGGGCACCAAGGGCTAGAGACTGTCCCTCAGCACTCTGACTTCCTCAGGCGACTCCTCTCCTTCCCGCTCTTGTCAGCCAAAGCTGACCCGCCCCAGGAATCCAGCTTAGACAATGACTTATATGTACCCAGAACGAGAGAGCTCCGAGTTCCAGAGAGAAATAAATCCGTCACCCTGAGCTCCTGCCTGTCAGGGAAGGCACTCCACCAACCTTTGCTTAGCTGACTGTCGGGTAAACTGCCCCTCAAGCACCCAAGGTCTATTCCGAGATTCTCACTTACTCACCCCTCACCTGCCTCTAATTAAACTGGCGTTGTCTTGAGTGCCAGCCTTTAAGGTGAAATAAAGTGTGTCCAACCAATGTTACGGGTTGGGCTCCCGGAGAGTCCCTTTCTCTGCCAGCCTTCTCAGGAGGCTGGGGGGAGGGCTGGGGCGGAGGGGTACAAGAACGGGAGGTGGGGAGGGTTGTGGGGCTTAGCCCGCAGAACACAACGGACTTTCCTCCTTTTGGAAAGAAGGAGAATCTGCTCATGAGTCCTGGGGGCTCCACTCTGAATGGTCCACAAGCAGGGTCTTCCTGCCCTGCAGGAAGGACAGAGCCTGTCGAATTGACTTCCCACGAGGCTGGTCATTGGACCTGGCTCCCTACTCTCACCGTGCACAGCCTGAGGCAGCACATGGCTCCAGCTCCTCTCACCTCCACCCTGTCCCACACATGCCACTCTGCAGGGGCCTGGCTGCTAGTCCATCCCCGACCTGTTGTTCCTGTGCCCAGTGATGCTGGGCATTGGGCCCCATCTTGTTTGCACAGCTCCCGGGGAAGCAGGCCAGAGCAGTCAGCCTTCCTCATCTACTCCAGCAGCAACCTGGAGGAGCGTGACCCTCCTCACCCACGGGGGTCCTTCTGGCTCAGCCGGTGGTAAGCGCTCAGTTTGTGTTGTCCTGAGTGGGAAGGATCGGTTGGGGCTGTGCCTGCATGCTCTGGTACAGGAAGGCGGAGCAGCACCTCTGCTAATCCCTCAACCCATGACTAAATCCCTCGCCCCTGCCTCACGCGGTGGGGGAGACTGTCCTAGTTCTGAGAAGATGATGCAGCGACTTGTACATCACCAAGGGGGACCTCGGTGTTCCGGGGGCCTGATGGATTCTTCTTTATCGGTCTTGATGGTGGCTGGAGGTCATTAGGATTCAGATCTCATCTGCAGCGGGAGAGCA
The DNA here is from genome assembly GCA_021461705.1 of Cryptotis parvus. Taxonomy (NCBI): domain Eukaryota; kingdom Metazoa; phylum Chordata; class Mammalia; order Eulipotyphla; family Soricidae; genus Cryptotis; species Cryptotis parvus. Next base: position 19,113 of record JAJIBD010012621.1, on the reverse strand, counting down.
TCTGAATGACGCTGGGGATGGGAAGGCAGCGGAGGAGACGGCGTCCACGGGCAGCCTGGACGGAGTGTATAAATCTGGGAGGGCGCAGGAGAGCCTCAGCCTTGTCAGCTCCCTGGGCTCGCGGCTGAGTGGGAGACACTGGGCGGCCGTCGGAGCCGCACCCCAGGCATCATGAGGAGGGTCTTGTGGGCGCACCCCTGCTCCTCCTGGTGAGCATGTCCGACGGTGCCGTGATCACGGGGTGAGTGTGTAAATGTTCTTCCCCAGGGGTTGGGGAGGATGGGGGTGGGGATGGCAGCTGGGGTGCGGTCTCTGTGGTCACTACCACTCAGGTGTCACCAGCTAACGGAATGGTCACTCTCAGGGCGGGGTCCACTGGATTACTGACTGTGGAGATGCGGTGAGCCAAGCCCTGTCCTCAATGCACTAGGAGGGCACCAAAAACACTGCAGTGTCCGCCGGAGCCAGAGGACAGTGCAAGTTGAGGAGTACGGAATTCCTTTGGGAAGTGGACTAGCAATGTTACATCTCTTGTGTGAGTTTTTGCTTCTTCACAGAAGGTCTGTTCCACACGTCCAGTGTAATTTCCTAGCGTGTTTGCTTCATTAAAGGCAGTAGCTTCTGTTGGGTGCTTGCCCTGTTTTCTCTCTTCATTCAAAAGATCTGCTTGGCTAGAAGCTCTATTCCTGGCCGCTATATGTTCTGATAGGCACGTGGGTGGCACTGACTTCAGAGAGCACCCAGACAGGTAGAACTCCGCCCGCTCTGAGATTGAGCACCCTGGGCACTCAGATACCACCATCAAGTGAAGCCGTCTATGGAAAGGATCTTGGTAAAACAGAAAAAACACCCTTTACTCAAGGGCTCTCCAGATACAACCCACTCGAAAACCAAAAAGAGGAATACTCGCTTGGATCCCGACCTCCTCCAACAGTTGAGAGAGAGAAGAGAAATGCAGAGAAATGACAAGCTCTTTCTGGAAGAGGAGCCATTGCCACACTCAGGAAAAAAAGTCTTTCTTCTTTGTGGAAGACTAAGTCTGCTCGAAGGCAAGAGCCCAACGAGGAGCTCAGCAAAGACACTGCCGTGAGGGTGGGGTCAGGCCTCACCGAACCACGGAGGGAGGTGGGAGGGGCACTCCCCCTCCCCAAGTGAGTAGCTAAAGATCCAGGAGAGGGGCCGGGAGGGCTGCCAGTGGGCACTGACCTGGCCCCTCCAGCTCACCCCAGACCCTGACACCCTGAGGCAGCAAGACAGGCTGGGCTGAGAGAGATCCACCTTTCCAGGGGATTCTTTGCACAATGATGGGGAAGCAGGGCCCAGCTGAGGGTGGTTCAGTGGGTGTGGGGGAGTCGGGACCCCCAGCCTCCTCCACTTTCCATGAGACCCTTACCATAATCTCCACATACCCCTCTCTCCCCCAAGGTCCCTTCTCCCAAAAAAGGAGGCGATAGACCACTTCTGCAGGAGGAGAGTTGGGGTCTGTTGGCTCTGGCCCCTAAGCTTTTGGGGTCCTTCCCAGCTGGAGACTGTCAGCCAGGGGTGTCTCTATGGGAGCAGACCACCCACACTGGCCGAGAAAAGCACAGAAGAGTCTCTGGATGCAAATCAGCAGGACCCCTTGGGAGTCAAAAGTGGCTCAGAGTTTTGTCCGAAGTGGATGGGGGCACCCTCCAGAACCACTTCTCCTTGCCTGGCTCCTACAGAACCGCTCAGCCCAGTTGCAGTGGACAGATGGGCCAGACCCTCCCTGGGATCCGGCAGGCCAGAGCCAAAGCAGGGAGTGGGGTGGGGGGTGAGGCCCAGCCTGGTGGCTACTTTTAGGGAGCGTCCAAGGGGGCTGCTTCTGGGGAGGGGTGCTATTTCAGGGGGCGCTTCTGCGGGGAGGGCAGGACTATGCCCGCAGGAAACTGGGCCTGAGCCTGAATCTCTAGGAATTCAAATGAATCCCATCGGAGCTGACCTTCTGCGGCGCCTAAAGCCCTGTGTGCGCATCTCCAGACTGGCCGGCAGAGGGCGCTGCCCGGGCGGCGGGAGCTGGGCGGGATGTGGCTGCTCAGGTGCCCTGGGAGGAGACAGTCGGTGTGTGTGTCTCAGCAGTGTTAGTGTGGGGGCGGCCCTGACGGCCCCGCGACCCCTCTCCGCAGGCCTGCGAGCAGGACGCGCAGTGCGGCCGGGAACCTGCTGCGCCGTCAGCCTGTGGCTGCGCGGGCTGCGCATGTGCACGCCGCTGGGGCGCGAAGGCGAGGAGTGTCACCCGGTCAGCCACAAGGTACCCGCCTGGGGACTGCGGCGCCCCTTCCCGGGCAGCCTGGGGCGAAGGGGCGTGCGGATCACCGCCGGGTAGCCGGCTGCTCGCCTCTCCTGGGCTCTGCCCCCAGCCGCAGTGAGCTCTGGAGGGAGCAGCAGTGACCCCCTAAGAGGCCCTCTGGATCTGATGCACTGGGCCTTTGAAAGTGGCTCTGATGGCCTTTGCTCCCAGGAACCTCCCGAGGAGCATGAACTAGCCACAGCAAATTGGCTTCTCACCCAGGGCCTGGCCAGGAGAGGCAAGCTGGCCCTCAGCACCCGTTTTAAGCTATAAGGAGGCACTGGTCCTGTGGGTGCCAGCAACAAGCTGCTACACCGTTCCGTCCCTTCCAGCCACCTCCCAGCACAGAGGGCAAGGACCACAGGGCCCTCGCTTCGGAATGACCTGGTTGCAGCAGTGTGTGTGTGTGTGTGTGTGTGTGTGTGTGTGTGTGAGAGAGAGAGAGAGAGAGAGAGAGAGAGAGAGAGAGAGAGAGAGAGAGAGATGGTGGTTGGTTGTAGCTGCAACTCTGTGATGGTAGTTGGTTATAGCAGTGATTGTGTGTGTGTGATGGCGGTTGGTTACAGCAGTGACTATGTGTGTGATAGTGGTTGGTTACAGCAGTGACTGTGTGTGTGATGGTGGTTGGTTACAGTAGTGACTGTATGTGTATGATGGTTGGTTGCAGCAGTGACTGTGTGTGATGGTTGGTTGCAGCAGTGACCATATGTGTTTGGTTTGGTTGGTTGGTTGGTTTGGTGGTTGGTTGAAGCAGTGACTGTATGTATGTAATGGTGGTTGGTTGCAGCAGTGACTGTATGTGTGTGATGGTTGCAGCAGTGACTGTATGTGTGTGATAGTGGTTGGTTGTAGCAGTGACTGTATGTGTGTGATGGTTGCAGCAGTGACTGTATGTGTGTGATGGTTGGTTGCAGCAGTGACTGTATGTGTTTGATGGTGGTTGGTTGCAGCAGTGACTGTATGTGTGTGATGGTTGCAGCAGTGACTGTATGTGTGTGATGGTGGTTGGTTGTAGCAGTGACTGTATGTGTATGATGGTGGTTGGTTGCAGCAGTGACTGTATGTGTGTGATGGTGGTTGGTTGCAGCAGTGACTGTATGTGTGTAATGGTTGGTTGCAGCAGTGACTGTATGTGTGTGATGGTGGTTGGTTGCAGCAGTGACTGTATGTGTGTGATGGTGGTTGGTTACAGCAGTGACTATGTGTGTGATGGTTGCAGCAGTGACTGTATGCGTGTGATGGTGGTTGGTTGCAGCAGTGACTATATGTGTGTGATGGTTGGTTGCAGCAGTGACTGTATGTGTGTGATGGTTGGTTGCAGCAGTGACTGTATGTGTTTGATGGTGGTTGGTTGCAGCAGTGACTGTATGTGTGTGATGGTGGTTGGTTACAGCAGTGACTATGTGTGTGATGGTTGCAGCAGTGACTGTATGCGTGTGATGGTGGTTGGTTGCAGCAGTGACTATATGTGTGTGATGGTTGGTTGCAGCAGTGACTGTATGTGTGTGATGGTTGGTTGCAGCAGTGACTGTATGTGTTTGATGGTGGTTGGTTGCAGCAGTGACTGTATGTGTGTGATGGTGGTTGGTTACAGCAGTGACTATGTGTGTGATGGTTGCAGCAGTGACTGTATGCGTGTGATGGTGGTTGGTTGCAGCAGTGACTATATGTGTGTGATGGTTGGTTGCAGCAGTGACTGTATGTGTGTGATGGTTGGTTGCAGCAGTGACTGTATGTGTTTGATGGTGGTTGGTTGCAGCAGTGACCGTAAGTGTGTGATGGTTGCAGCAGTGACTGTATGTGTGTGATGGTTGCAGCAGTGACTGTATGTGTGTGATGGTTGGTTGCAGCAGTGACTGTATGTGTTTGATGGTGGTTGGTTGCAGCAGTGCTGTATGTGTGTGATGGTTGCAGCAGTGACTGTATGTGTGTGATGGTGGTTGGTTGCAGCAGTGACTGTATGTGTGTGATGGTTGCAGCAGTGACTATGTGTGTGATGGTGGTTGGTTGCAGCAGTGACTGTATGTGTGTGATGGTGGTTGGTTGCAGCAGTGACTGTATGTGTGTGATGGTGGTTGGTTGCAGCAGTGACTGTGTGATGGTGGTTGGTTGCAGCAGTGACTGTATGTGTGTGATGGTTGGTTGCAGCAGTGACTGTATGTGTGTAATGGTTGGTTGCAGCAGTGACTGTATGTGTGTGATGGTTGGTTGCAGCAGTGACTGTATGTGTGTGATGGTGGTTGGTTGCAGCAGTGACTGTATGTGTGTGATGGTTGGTTGCAGCAGTGACTGTATGTGTGTGATGGTGGTTGGTTGCAGCAGTGACTGTGTGATGGACTGTCCTTGGTCAGGGCCACCTTGGGGTGGGGTTCAGTGGGTGGGGCCTTCTCAGGCCCGGGTGTTCTTGGGATCCAGGCTTTCCAGACCTGGTTGTAGGTCTGGAACCAACTTTCTATGTTAGTTCAGGGGCCCCTTAGGCTCCTCTGGGAACCTGGTTCTCGTCCGGAGCCCTGGTTTGATCAGGGTGCTTCAGGGTGGAGGGCTGGGGGGTGGGGAGACCTGGGCAGAAAGCCCCGCCTTCCCTGTCCCCTGGCAGGGTAGCGGTGGTCGCCACAGGTCTCTGTTCCTGTGACGAGGAGAGCCGCTCTTCAGAGCTGCGCCCAGGCACGTGCTTTAAGCCTCTTGGCAGCCCTGAGCGCGTGGTGCGACCCTCAAACCCATCTTACAGACTCACCTTCCGGCACAGCTGAGGCTCAGAGGCTAAGTGACTTCCTATTCTCACGCAGCACAGTGGGGCAGTGACTGGACTGGGATTCGGACCCAGCCTGTCGGACACCTCCCAGGCTCCCAGAGGCTCCTCATTCCAGTGTCCTGGAGGAACCGCCTCCGAGCTCTGCTCTCCCTGGTGTGGGCTGCAGGGCGGGCTGGGGCTTGTTCTACCAGCTGCATCCCTACCGCCCACTGCAGCCCCGGGGCTTAGCTCTGAGTCAATGGGTCAGCTCTGAGTGACACTTTCAGTGTAGCCTCTGGGGACCGGGTAGGCAGTGCTGGCCCCGAGGGGTCTCAGGGTGAGGCTGACCAGCCCAGCTGTGTGGAGAGCCAGCTGATCCCAGACTGCCCACTAGAGGTCTTGAGGTTCATATCTGGGCTCCTCCGCAGGTGAGCGAGGTCAGCCTGGTGTGTTGTTCGGGCCTCAGCATCATTGGACTGACAGAGCCCCACATGGCTTCTGAGCAGGGCTCGAGGTCCTGGAATGCACCCCAGGTCTGTGCTCAGCCACACTAGCCGGGCAGAAGGCGCATGCGGGGAGGAAGAGGAGGGACCCCTGATGTCCCAGGAGGCGGGACAGGGCAAGGGAAAGACCCCCTGCTGTCTGGTGGGACTGGGCGGGGTGGTGGATGCTGTTCTTCCTCTCTCCCCAGGTGCCCTTCCTCAGGAAGCGCCAGTACCACAGCTGCCCCTGCCTGCCCAGCCTGCTGTGTGCCAGGTGTCTGGACGGCAGGTACCGCTGCTCCATGGACCTGAAGATCATCAACGTTTAGGGTGCGCCGGACCCCGCGGTCGCTGCCTGAGCACTGTGCTGGGACATCGTGCATGACTTCGCTTCTTGCCCCCTTGGCCTGGTTCCACGCCCGCTGTCCGTTCCCTGCACAGCCGGCTCCTCCCCGCTCCCCGTGCAAGGGGATGCCCCACCCCTGACAGCCCCCTGGATTGTGACTGCACCCCTGGGATGGGTGCTGGAGAGTGTACAAGAGAGAGAGGGGTCCTTGTCTCCGCCTGTCCCCAGAGGGGACCAGGTCCTGCCCCCGCCTGTGCCTTCTGGCTGGCTTAGGCGTGTCTGAGCATAGACCCTGGTGCATTCCTGAGCCCCGGGCCCCGCCTGAAGGTGTGTGCGAGGATGAGCCGGCGTTGTCTTCCTTCTGTGGGTCACTGTTTGCAGGTCGCAGGCCTGAGCCTTGCTCTTCCCGAGGGCCACGATCAGAGACGGGCTGTGCTGCCAGCCGTTGACTGTCCTGAGAGGCCCCAGGTGCAGCCTGCTGGCCCCGGGGCGCTTCACCCTTCAGCAGGAAGCTCCGTTCCTAACAGGCCCAGCCACACTTCAGCCCACTGCCCTGTGACATTGAGGAGGGAAGGCAGGAGTTTCCTGCGATGTTCCTTTGGGCCCAGGAAACAGGCTTGGCGGTCACAGCGTGTGCTTCGCGAGTGAGGGCCTGGGTTGGGCCTTCAGCATCTCCTGGTGTCCTGAATAACACCAGAAGCGAGCAAGCAAGATCCTGAGCACAGAACCAGGAGTAGCCCCGGCACCTGGTTGGGTGTGGCCCCAAAACCAACCAACAGATCTGTCCCAAGGCTCACCTTTAGGAGCAGGCTGAGACCTCAGGGACAGGGACGGGCGTCTGCCCAGTGCGAGTCAGGCCGAGACGGAGAGGGCAGGGGCGGCTACCGCGTGGGGTCCAGGGCACGCAGCACAGGTCCGCCGGAGAGGGAAGCGGTGTCCTTGGGAGAGGCCTCTGGGCTCCCTTCCCACCCTACACATCCCCCTGCACTGTCAGACCCTGGGCCCCAGATCCATGTCCCGGGGCAGCTGCCCCTACCCCTCACAATAAAAGCAAGAAAACGAGGCTGGTGCAGTGTGGGGTGTCTGTGGCACGCGGTGGGCGCCGGCGGGGCCGCGTGTTCTTTCTCTCACTCACACACGTGATTGGAGAACGCACATTTCAAGTGCTTTTGTTCACAGAGAGCAGAAGCTGAAGCTGCTGGTGGGCTCCGGGGGGCGTGGGAGTGAGTGGGGGCGGGGCGGGGCGGGGCTCAGCCTGGCTGACCTCGGCAGGCCTGTGGCTTGAGCGGGCAGCGGGGTCCTCCTGGGCAGGGGTATTTCCGTTTCTGCACGTGTCTCCCTCTTTCATGACTCCTTCAGGATCTGGACAGTATCCAGCCCACGTCCAGGGTCCCGGTCTACCCACCCTTGGCCTTTGGAGCTCAGCTGCTGGCTGCAGCCAGCTTCTGGTGGGTCCAGGAGCAGTAATCCCTGGTGCCTCCTTCAGAATAACAGGGGCTGAGGTCCGGGTCCACTGTGCATATGGACAGTCCCTGGAGTTGGCTGGCCTGGGCAGCGGAGGCTGTCAGTGGGACGAGCTACCCCTTTCAACTCATCAGCATGGTTCTCATTATACTTTCATTTATTTATTTTGTTTTCAGGACACATCCGGCCGCGCTTAGGATTTACTCCTGGCTCTGTGCTCAGGGTCACTCCTGGCAGGAGCAGGGTACCACTATAGGTAGCCGAGGCTCGATTCGGGCCAGCGGCAGGCGCTGTACTCTAGTACCCGCTATACTATTGCTCCAGCCCTAATATCGATTTTTTCTTTTGCTTTTTGGGCCACACCCGGCAATGCTCAGGGGTTTCTCCTGGCTCTGCACTCAGGAATTACTCCTGGCGGTGCTCGGGGGACCATATGGGATGCCGGGGATCGAACCCGGCCGGCACAGGCTGGCCGCTAACGCCCTACCCGCTGGGCCATCGCTCCGGCCCCTAATATCGATTTTAAGGGGGGCATAACTGCTCTCCACCCCAGCTCTCTGCTTTTATTTTCCCCTGAAGGCTGAGGATGAGAGAGGCTAAAAAGGTATATTCTATAGGCTAAGTATACAGTATTCATGATGTAAATTAATCAAAGATGATTAATTTATGGAAAACAAAAGGTGGTACAGGGGCTGAAGGCACTTGCCTTGCACATTGCTGGCATTGTATTAGCTGGTGTCCCCTGAACTCAGCCAGGAGTGGCTCCCGAACACAGAGCCAGGTGCAAGCCCGGGCACCACAGGGTGCTCCCTCTACCCCCCAAATCAGGACGTCCACGTCCATAATAAGGATGTATTCCAGTGCCAGAGAGCTGGAACACATACTTTGCGCGTATGTATTTTGCTTGTGTGAGTCCATATTGCATCCCTGAAAACTGCCGAGTAGCCCCTGAGCACCTATGGGTGTGAAAGCCCCCAAAATAAATACAATAAAGGGGGAAAAGTGCATTCTAAAGGTGGAATTAAATTAGGATTATGTGAAAACGGTCTCTCTAAATGGAAACCCACAACGAAGACTTTCTCCCCAATTAGTGGAGTTTGGTGCCATCTAGTGGCTAAAGTGGGGGAACTGTGCAGAAATGCCGATGGGCGCTCAAGCCGCTGCTGGCTGTTCCTCCATAGAGCCGTGTTTCTAGACTGCCCTGGCTGGTTCCGAACCTGTTTTCTTCTTGTGGTCCTCCTGTACTTAAAATAGGTCCCATAAACGCAAGCCAGGCTCCCCAATGTCAGAAGGATATTTACTTCTGCCCCCGGGAGACCTGCAGTTGAGAAACCCTGGACTAGATACCCCCTTCCTTAGAACTAATCTGGGCTTACAGGGACCCAGCTCCACTGCCCACGGAGGCCACGCGGCTTAGGGGACACACCTCCACGGCCCACAGAGGCCTGCCACTCTGAACACAGGCGGCATTTGCTTCCCCCTTGAGCCTGACCCATCCTAAAACTTTCCTTAGAGGTTGCTCAGAGCCATATCAAATACATATCAAATACATATCATATTTGATATGCCAAATACCAGTGACAATTATAGACCTCATTCCGGAATGGATTGAGGCTCTTTATGTTCCTGGAGCACGCAGATGCCTTGGGCTCTACTAGCATGAGACAGGACATATGGAGATGTTACTGGGGCCCGCTCGAGCAAATCGATGATGAACGGGAAGACAGTGATTGCTCAGAGCCATCCCCCTGTGCGTGGGCTCTGGGGCAGGTGCTGGGCTTGGGGTCACATCCCTGGGCCCGGCCCCTGTTTCTCTCACATCCTCCTCTGCCCGGCACTCTGCAGTCTCAGCTGGGGCTGTGCTCCCTGCAGGCAGTGTGGCTTCCAGCCTCTGCTCAGGCCGCCGGTGCATGCCCGAGCACCCAGCCCCAGCCTCCTCCCTCCCCTCACGCGGAGTGTGAAGCCAGGTGCTGATGCGCCAAAGCACGGGGTGCAGGCGGGGCTGGGGTGCAGGCGGGCGGGGTGCAGGTGAGGCCGGGGTGCAGGTGAGGCCGGGGTGCAGGTGAGGCCAGGTGCAGGCGGGGCCAGGGTGCAGGCGGGGCCGGGGTGGGGGCTGGGGAGTCTGGGTGCAGGTGGGCCTGCTCAGACCTGCTCAGCTCTTCCCTCCTCTCCCCACTCCATCAGGCTTTTCTAGTTCAGGGCCCACCCGTGACTCTTGGGACAATTAATCTTTTTGGTGGCGCCAATGCACCTTAGGGGGCAACCCCAAGGTACTCTCTCCCCAGGCAGAAGGCCTGGGTCGGCCCTCAGTGGCCAGGTGCCCTTCCTTAGCCTGGGTCAGGTTTGCCTCCACCCTGGAGCGAGGAAGGGGTGCTGTCCGGATGGCTGCTGTACCCAGGAAGGCTGGTGCAGCTGCCCGAGCAGGGGACTGGGGCATGGCGGCCCCTTCCCTGTCCCGCACACTCCAGGCTCGGTCTCCGCGCCCGCCCGCACCGCACCCACCAGCTTGTCCTGCAGCAGAATCAGCACATCTCCGCTGGCCACGCCGCATTCACATGAGGTCCGACTCCAGCGCAGCTTCAGGGAGCAGGCATGGGGGAGCAGGGAGGCGGGGAGGCCGACGCAAGCAGGAGAGGGAGAGGGTGGGGCTCTGGGCTCAGACCCTCGGCCGGGAGCCTGCTGACACCCCCCCACTCGCCTACACTATCAACTGCCTATCAGCAGGGGAGATCTGGGGGGTCCCCAGGGTCACCGGACTCTCCGTGAGGCTGCTCCCCCGCTGGTCAGGCTGGGTACTGCGCTTCTCCAAGCTGACTGGGTGGCGGCTGCCCTCTGGCGGCTACTCTGGGTAGTGCCCTTCTGCCTCAGCCCCTTCCTGGTGCCTGAATGGACATTGCAGGCATTGCCGACACTCTGGGCTGGGCTGTCCCCACATCCTCAGACATCCAAGGTTTGGGAGAGGCTTTCACGTCATAGATAGGGCAGCTCACGAGGGGGCAGGGAGGGCCCAGGGACAGTTGAGGAGTCACCTAAATTGGACTCATCTTCCTGGATATGCCATCCTTAGCCATGCTAAGGACCCTTTCCTTAGGAAAGAGGTCTGGCAGGTGCTGGGGGCCCGGAACAACATTCTTCGCATTTTACATTCTCCCTGTCCTCTCCTGTCCCTCTCCCTGTGTTTGTGTGCCAGCCCCACTCCCTTCCCCTCCAGCAATGCCTGGGATCAAATCCAGCCTCACCCATGCAAGGCAAAAGCCCCACCCCGGTCCTGGGTCTCCCTTCAATATTGGAAGCCAGAGGAAGGTGAGCCTCCCCAGTGAGTTGGCTCAGCAAACACTGTTTGAGACCATGAAGGGGGTGTGGAGGAGAATGAAGATCCCCAAGATGCCCCTCCCCACATACATACACACTTTTTGGGACCAGAGCAATAGCACAGCAGGTAGAATATTTGCCTTGCCCATGGCTGACCCAGGTTCGATCCCGGCATCCCATGTGGTATCCCAGCACCATCAGGAGTAATTCCTGAGTGCAGAGCCAGGAGTAACCCCTGAGCATTGCCTGGTGTGGCACCAAAATAAACCAACAAACAGTCACTTTCAGCAGGAAGGAAAATGCTGGGACCAGCAAGGCAGTTTCTGTGAACTGCAGCTCTGTCTTCAGGTGGGGGGTGTCCTCAATGCTCTTAGCCATGAGCCGTCCCCTGCACCCTTGGGTGTGGTTCTTAAAATGATCTCAGCCCCAGAGACCCTGGTCTTGGCATCGAAGGAGGCAACTCCGGGCCTCACAGGGTTCTGGAGTTACTGGTCTGGGAGGGGGCAATGAGGAGCAGCCGGGGGCACAGTCTGTCAGACACACCTTCTGGGAGAGTCTGTCACAAACTCAGTCCTAAAGACTAAGTAAGCAAACATGTCCAATGACAGCGCGGTGTTTTCTTGTCATTCCGTGTTTTGCTTGGTTGGCTTATCTCAGGAAGTAGCAGCAGTTACCTGGTTGCTGCTTGCCCACGGTAGGCGGCGAGCAGCGCCACGCAGGCTGTGATTCTGAGCAGGATCAGGCTGCGACCGGTGAGGGGTAAACTGCTAAACATGTTGGCGCCTCGGTTTTCCCGTCTCTAAAATGGCAGTAATGGCAACAGAACCTGCCTCAGAGGATTGTGTGAGGATCGAGCCGCAGAGCCTGTAACGTCCTGGTTGGTTTGTCATTTTTTAAATTTTTTTTGGATTTTTGGGGTCAGACCGCCAGTGCTTAGGGGTTACTCCTGTCTCTGCACTCAGGAATTACTCTTGGCGGTGCTCAGGGGACCATATGGGATGCCGGGGGTTGAATCCAGGTGGGCTGCGTGCAAGGCGAATGCCTACCCCACTGTACTATTGCTCCTGCCCCTATAATGTACTTTGGAAGAGGAGGGATCCAAGTGGTGGTGGGGGCCCCTAAGGAGTACTTTATGCTTCTTTGCACTTTAGGAACATATCTGAGCCCCCCAGCCTCTTGCACCCGCCCTCCACACCACTGTTACCTGGATGATCGTCTCTGGGTAGTAAAAAATTAAGACTTTCAACAAGAGGGACAAGGTGATAGTTCAGCGAGTAGGGCACTTGCCTTGCACACACACACACACACACACACACACACAGTTGACCCAAGCTCCATCCCTGGGCCAGCCACATCTGGGCTCGGAGGCCCTCCGGAGTCATTCACGAGCACAGAGCCAGGAGGAAGCCGTGAACACCACTGAGCGTGACCCAAACCCTCCCCTACTGCCAGGAAGATCAGACCATCCTTGGATATGCTTCATTTCCCAAGAATGTTTAAATTCTGAGGTCCAAATAAATTTTCGAGTTCATCTGACCATGTTCTGTGACCATGATGAAGTTTGGAAGTGCAGGTTTGTGTTGGCAAAGCTCAATAACGACTCTGGGAACACAAATATAGAAATCTTATCTCGGGGCCTCTGGATGCTTTGAGACGCATGAGTCACCGTTTCAGAGGGAAACGGCGTGTTTGCTCAGCATAAGGCGAGTGGGCTTTGAATGCGAGCTGGGCTCTTCTCAGGAGTTCAGATTGAACCTGCCGGAGTGTGTATGTGTGTGCGTGCACATGTGTGTGTGTGTGTGTGTGTGTGTGTGTGTCCCAGGATGGGTGGTCTTTGGTGCGGGCAGAACTAGCAAATGTCGGCTCAACCTCGGGCCTGCAGCCCACAAGCTGTTAGTGACTTAGAAACACCAGATGGAGAGAGTGAGCAAATGAGTGAGAAGGAGAGAGGGAGAGAAAAGAAAAAAGAGGAGAGAGAGAGAGAGAGAGATAGAGAGAGCTGAAGAGGTTTGAGCAGACCTGGGTCCTTCCTTCCCACAGCACTGCATGGTCCCCTGGGCTCCCCTGGGAGTGACCTGTGAATCTAGAGCCAGGGGTCAATGCTGGGCAACTTCTCCTAAAACCAAACCAAACCAACAAAAGACGTCAGAATGCTGGCCGGGGCTCACTGGTGAGACTTGAATTCAATGGGAACTTTGTTTTTCATTTTATTTTTCTGAAGGGCCATACCCACCAGTGGCCAGGTCTTATTAGCTTTGTGTTCAGGGATCGCTCCTGGCAGGGTTCGAGGACCGTATGTGGTGCCAGGGATAGTCTATTTGGCCATGTTCTATGGCTCCAGCTCCTTCACTGGGTTAACCCTCCCCTCCCCAGCGACGGCTGGTGTGGGTCCCCATCTACTATTGCCATTTCTGTTACCCCAAACTTTTGGAAGAAACCAATTAAATGTATGTATCACATAAGTTAAGGAAGCATTTTCTTTCCAAAGGGCTGAGCATGATCCTAACACTAAGTCAGAGCCGGCAACAGTCAGACCCGGGTTCGGGGTTGCAAGGCAGGAGAAGGGATGTGGGTGTCTGTGGGGGCTGAGGGCGAGTGTGGGGGGCAGCCTCTGTTTAGAACTAGGTTTTAGAGGGGGTGGGATTGCTCAGTGCGAAACTCCAGTCTTCAAAGTGGCAAAGGGGAAGAAGGAACAAAGAGGGCCGGCGGGGGCAGCGAGCTCCTGGCTGTGATTTCCCTGTCCCTGGAGGGCTGCCAGCTGGCCTGCACCTGGACACAGTGATGGGGACCAGCCCTGCAGGTGGAGAGGCGCTAGTGCTGGCCGGCAGCTGCAAGCCTGTGCGTGTCCCACGAGCTCTGCACCCAGCTGTCGCCCAGCTGCGAGGAGGAGGCACAGGGTGCTCGGTGTCTGCAAGGTTAGGGGCATCAGTCAACAGAAAAGCCGTCCTGCCTCCCTGTGCTGGGCGCTGCCCCACTCCAGGGGCCTCCGGGAAGCCACAGCGCGAAGGGAAGGAAAATTGGCCTTGAGAGAGGAAGGAAGGAAGGAAGGAAGGAAGGAAGGAAGGAAGGAAGGAAGGAAGGAAGAAGGAAGGAAGGAAGGAAGGAAGGAAGGAAGGAAGGAAGGAAGGAAGGAAGGAAGGAAGGAAGGAAGGAAGGAAGGAAGGAAGGAAGGAAGGAAGGAAGGAAGGAAGGAAGGAAGGAAGAAGGAAGGAAGGAAGGAAGGAAGGAAGGAAGGAAGGAAGGAAGGAAGGAAGGAAGGAAGGAAGGAAAGGAAGGAAGGAAGGAAGGAAAGGAAGGAAGGAAGGAAGGAAGGAAGGAAGGAAGGAAGGAAGGAAGGAAGGAAGGAAGGAAGGAAGGAAGGAAGAAGGAAGGAAGGAAGGAAGGAAGAAGAAAGGAAGGAAGGAAGGAAGGAAGGAAGGAAGGAAGGAAGGAAGGAAGGAAGGAAGGAAGGAAGGAAGGAAGGAAGGAAGGAAGGAAGGAAGGAAGGAAGGAAGGAAGGAAATACATGAGGATGGGGCCAAAGAGATAGTACAGTGGGTAGGGAACTTACCAAGCACACAACAGACCCAGGTTTGATCCCCGACATTCCCATATAGTCCCCTGAGCACCTCCAGTGATTCCTGAGTGAAGAGCCAGAAATAAACCCTGAGCACCACCGGTATGGTCCCAAAAAAGCAAAAGTAATGAGAAGAAAAGGAAATGCTTGAGGAGTGTGTCCTCACTTGACAAGTCCCTGCACGTCTCACTCCAGTGCCCCAGAGCTTCCTGCAAGTGACAGACCAATCTGCCCTCCCTCACTCCAGCCACGAACAGCAGAACTTCAGTGAATATGACCCAGACCTCCATATTATCAGGGTCTGAGCCAGGAAAACCTCTGCCTGTTTGTTGCATCTGGGAACTGCCAGATCCCTCTCAGGAGAAGGGTGGGGCTGGGAATCGCCTGGGTGGAGGCTGGGACCACCAAGATGCTGGGGAGCACGGTGTTGGTTATGGGACGTGCCGTGGGGAAGCCGGTTCAGCTGCCCATGGGGTGGGAGAGGGGCAGGGTGGCGGGCTCTCTAGTGACTGGCTCTCCTCTCCTGACCAGTTTCCTTTGGGGACTGGGGTGTTTCCAAGCAGTGCTTAGGGGCGCAGGGACCGGTACCATCTCCGCTGATGCTGACCAACAGGGCTGGAGGGTCCAGTGCTTGAGCCCAGGGGCTGGGGATAGTTCAAAGGGCAGAGCACCTGCTTTGCATGCAGAACCCCGAGTTCCAGCTCCAAAACCCAAAGGTCCTTCCAAACTGCACTGGGGGTGACACCTCAGCTCCATCAGCTTTGGTTCAGAAATGACTTTACTTTTCATGCTGAGTCTAACGCAGAGATGCCTCACCTGGCAGTGCTGGAGTGAATGGGGTTCCATGTAACGCAAGGAAGCAAGACATGAGCTGCTGACCACTAGGCTATCCCCTTGGAGCCCTAAGTAATGTTTATTTGTTTTTTTTTTCAGTTTGGAGGCACACCCAGAGATGCTCCTGGTGCTTATTGCTGATTGTGTTCAAGGATTACTCCTGGTGGGACTCAAGCACGGCAAAGGCCCTACCACTGAACTATTGCTGCGACCCCTATAGTAAGGTTCGAAGGGATCACTAGTAGCTAGGTAGGGCCAAAAAATGTAAGTAATAGTATTATAGCATCTGAAGCAACCAGATGCCATTGAGCTACATTGGCACGTGATAAATTTTTTTTTGCTTTTTTAAAATTTTATACTATTGTGAGATATACAAGATGCTCATGTTTGGGTTTTGGTTATACAGTGTTCCAACACTCATCCCTCTACCAATGTCCCCACTTCCCTTCCCCTCCCTAGCCTGCCTCTATGGCAGGTTCTTTTATCTCTTTTCTCTCCTTCTGTCTCTCTCTCCTTCTGTCTCTCCTTCTGTCTCTCTCTCTCTCTCTCTCGCTTCCCTTTCTTACACATTGTGGGTTGCAATACATACATCTAGAGGTTATCATGTTTTTTTGCTATACTCAATGCTCAGTTCTCGGATGGTACCATTCTCAATGATTACCAGCACACCGTTCCCTTCTCTGTCTTACCTAGCCTCCTGACTCCCACGCATTTGTGGTATACCAAGTTTTGAGATATTGCACAGGCGCTTTGCGCCTGCGCACTATTGGGATCAGGCTGTGTCCAGCTGTGGAGTCGGACCTTGAGGATGGCTGTGGTTGTGTTGCGCGAGGTTGTGTTGTTGCGAGTAAAATGGAAATGTTACTGGCGCTCACTCGAGCAAATCGATGAACAACGGGATGTCAAGTGATCAAGTATTATATGGATGCCAGTTTCCTGACTTTGAATGGGGTTTTGATTTTAATAATTTTTAAATGTCCTTGACTTCAGAGATACCTCCTGAGATAGAGGACTGTCTGATCTACACTTCCCTCTAGATGGGGGAGGTTGGGGGCTGGGCGTGCATGTAGCCTCAGCACTGGGTGTGCCTGCAGAAATTCTTTCTACCCTTTCTGTGTGCTTCAAATAGTTTCTAAATAAATAAATGTTGGTGATTGAGATCTCCCAAAGGCTCTCCACATGCATTCCATAGGTATTAATTCGACACACACACCACCCAGCTCCTGAGAAAGAGGAAATAGATGGAAACCAGTCAGGGAACTTGGGCAGCCAGGGAGCAAAGTGGGCCCCCTCCCAAGTCCCTCTCTGGCTGTCCCTCTGGGGCTCAACACTCAAATCAACACCTCACCTAGAACTTTCATGGCAATGAAGAAGACCCCGCCTTAGTGACGGGCAGACTGTCGGAACCCAACAGACACAGCCCCTGTTTAGCGCCTTGCTGATGACGGGAACCCAACAGATAGTGCCTGGGAGACGGCGAGAACCCAGCAGACACAGCCCTTGTGTTTACTCACTTCGCCTCCCTCAGAGCATCTCCCAAACCCAACAGAATGGGCACACTCAGAATGTTCTGGAAAGGAGAAAAGTGACTTTTTCAGAGAGTAAGTCACCTGCTCCCAGATCAGAATATGGCTGGGGTCCAACTGGTTCAGCCACCCAAAAACCTGTAATCTCGCTTCTCCTCCCCCATAACCCCTGCTGCCGGGGTCTCCTCGAGCAGATCAGAGACCCCTTGGCAGTGAGCAGCAGAGAGTGATGGTCAGTATAAGGGTAGAGGCCACCAAAGAACCTTTTATTGTCATTGATTCTGGACTGGGCATGCGTGTGAGAGCACATAGGGATATGACAGGATATGTGTTTCAGTTCTAACTAATAGAGGAAGAGCCAACATAGAAAGATGGGGGCCGGAGCCATAGTTTAGCAGGCAGGGCATTTTTCCTTCCACACAGTTAACCCAGGTTTGATTATGGCATCCCATATAGTCCCCTGAGTCCCACTAGGAGTGATCCAGAGCACCATTGGGTGTAGCCAAAAAACAAACAAACAAACAAATGAAATATTCAAAAGATGTGATGAATCGTTCCCAGCGTTGGCTGTGATGTGGACAGAACTACTGCAATGCAAATGCTCTTAGCTGTGTGCGAAGCCAACAGGAAACCTGCAGGTCACAGGCAAACCCAGCCGGAGCCAAGCAGGGCAGAGCCCCAGTGAGTGGGGCCGGTGGTGGGAAACTCAGCTGCCAGGTAGTAGCACAGAAAATCCAGCCTGGCAGTGCCAAGATCTCCCTTTTCCAAAGAGACACTGGAAATGCAGATTTGGGTATGCGCCTAACAACTATTCGACGGGAACAAAGGGTTTGCCTCGCAAATTCAGTTTGAATCCCTGGGTCCCTCAGAAGGTATTGGCAGAAGTGATCCCCTGAGCACAGAGCTGGGAGTGAGCCCAGAGCACAGAGCTGGAGTGATCCCTGAGCACAGAGCTGGAGTGATCCCTGGGCACCAGAAAGTTCCCCCAACCCAAAGATAAACGAATCAACCATAGATAACTAAACAGGCGATCTGCTCCTTCCGTCATCTGCAGAGAGACTAGGACAGGCCTGGAGAGTGAGTCCCCCAAGTGTCCATGTCCAGGATGAACCACTCCACTCAGGTGGAGCCACGCTGTGGGAATCTCCGTCTTCAGGCCATGCTGAGTCTAAGGAGCAGACACTCCGTCCGGGACGAGCCCCGCTCCAGAGCATGACACACAGAGACCAGGGCAACGAGGGTGGGACACCCAAACGGGACAGCCACAGAGAGCCCAGTATGACCAGCCAGGAGAGAGGGGAGATTTACCTATTTTCTCCCATCATACTTTTGCCTAATGTTACTCGAAAGGTAGCCTGTAAGCCACATGCATTCAAGATGATTTTTCCTCTCTGGGATGAATGTGTTAAAAATATCAAAGATTAACGCTGACAGCAATAATGTATAAGAGCACTTGTCTTCTCAACTTCTAAGTCGGCTTCTGGCAGGCAGTTCGGAGTGCTCCATTGTGGGAATTACAAACAGCCCTGAGCTTCCGCTCTTCGCTTCCAAGAGGAGGTTGCCTGAGTACTGAGTTCTGGGGCGGGGCTGTTGCCCTCAGCACCAAGAAACAGTTCCTGAAGTGAGGAAATAATGCTGGAGCAGTGAAGGGGTCTGTGAGCCGGGAGCTGCCGGTGGGGAGCCTTGGCCCAGGCCTGTGGCAGCTTCCCTCCTTTTCCGTCCCCAGGTCCACCTCTTGGAGGCCTTTGAGTGACCACACTACTCACTTCCGCCCCAGAGCCCATAATCGAATGTCTACGGGCTTTGTGGGCTGAGAGGAACAAGCAGTATTCTTGTTTTGCTTCTTTTGGGGCCACGTTCAGTGGCGCTCAGGGCTTACTCCTGTCTCTGTGCTCAGGGTCACTCGTGGGCGGGGCTCAGGGACCCTAGTGGTGCCAGGATCGGCTGCACACGAGGCAAAGCAGTTTCGCCTGTGCTGTCCCTCAAGCCTGGGACAGTCCCTGTTGAAGGGGGCAGTGGGGGAGCCACTTTGCAGAAACAGAGAGGGAATCTTTCTCTCTGCGGGGAGAACCCTTCCTGGGCCCTCGCCGCTGAGGCCAGCTGCCCCGTGTGCTGGGCATTCTCCAGGTGCCCCACGCCCCTGTCTCATAACCTCCTCTCTGGAATGCCAATCACAGGAATGGCTGGAGCTGCTGACCCTGGTCAGAGCTGTCAGGGGTAGGCGGGCAGGAGTCCACTGAGAAGGGAAGTTGCTGAGGTCTCCGACCGATGCCCTTCACGGCACGTCTCGGCTCCTGGCCAGCTCCTCCAGGAATCCTCGACTCAGCAGCTCTGCCTCCGAAGGCTTGTTACCTCTTCCCTGGGTGCTCGACTCCTGGAAAGGTTGGGACCGGGCTGCTCTGTGGCACCCTGGAGGCCGTAGAAATCACTGTCCCACTTATCAGGGGGCGGAACAGAAGCACCGTTGGCCCCACTGCCTCCCCGAGCCACGCGCATCAAGACGGAGGGACCGCCAAGAGGCACCTCGCAGCCCGGAGAAGGCAGGTGGGGG